>ARYC01006592.1:0-17654 GCA_000711775.1 Oxytricha trifallax
AATAGATTCCTCTAAAAGAGAAGATCAATAAACCCAGTGGAGTCTTCTTAGAGTTGAAGTCTAGAAGTAAGTAAAAATGAAGAAAGCAGTCAAGAACTTTCCAGTCTCTGAGATCAATAAAATCATGGTTAAAATAGAGGCAATGAAGATTCCCATATTAAAAATAATTGACTTAGATTCTTGCCTAGAAAGCTACCTCACTCATGAAGATAAAATAGAGAAGAGAGTCATTACTGATGATTAATATGTTTATAAGATATATCCTTTCAATAACTTCCTTGCTGATGACAAGTTCCAAATGGAATTTGCTAATGAATATTATGCTCTTTAAAGGCAAAGTTGAATGAGTGTAGGCATATCATCTAGCTTGATGCTATTTTACTTGGTAAAGATCATGTAGCCTTCAGGCTTCCTTTACTTGAAATGACTTACAGAGAATTCTTATCTGACAATAGATGTCAGAGATAAATTAGCTAGATAGTATAGCAGATAGTTGAGGGGATTGAAGAGCTTCACAAGCTAGGTTATGTTCATAGAGACTTAAAGCCAGAGAACATCATGTTGAACTTTCAGCCTCTTAGAGTTTATATTATTGACTTCAACAGAGCTCAAAGAGTGCAAGCCTCTGCATTAGGAAATGTATACGGCACTCCTGGATATTTCCCAGAGAGAGAGGATTGGAGAGATGGAGACACTTAATGGGATATCTGGGCTCTAGCAGTAATAATAATAGAGAGCGACATGCCAAGAAACGATTACTTTAGCTGCAGGGGTGAGAGAGATTCTAAGCAGAGAATCAAACAATATCTCGATAAAAATAAAATAAATGGAGGTCTCAGAGAACTTGCATACTCAACTATTATCAAGCCAAGCTAAGAGAATTAACAAACAATAGAAACAATCAAACATCAACTTAGAAAGATAAAATTCAGAGAACTGCCACATGACTCTAAGCTTATGTTTGTGTGAAATATTTTAAAAACTCGCTTGTTATACTCACTTAAAATACTAATATTTAAACATTAAACCCCTACATAAACCCTATTAAAACCCTAATAAAGTATGCACTAATAGTCTACTTTTATCAATCAAAAACTCAATCAAACTACTGAAAGGGTTTTGGGGTTTTGAATGCTTCCATTATTGGAGATAGCAAGTTATAACTTCTTAACAATGAATTTGATATAAATTTGAGTTTGATAATAGTGTGTGACCTGATCCTTAATTTCTTTTAACTCCATTTTTATTTAAAGTTAAGATCATTTTGGATCAAATAATTTTATTGCACTATCTTTACTTAATTGACATACATCATTGATAAAATTAATAGATTTTGCTAACAATTATTAAGAATTTTGATTTATTGATGAGAATTAATTTTCGTTTTGTCTTTTTTACCATTTCAACATCTATAGTTAGGGTTTTGTTGATAGTGTATTGTAATTATTCTTTAGATTTATCAAAAATTAAAACGTCTTTTTTACTTAATGTCTTCAGGTAGATTTAATATTATTTCTTTTGTTCTTATTTGATAAAGTTGGTCTGAGTATGCCAGTTTTGTTAGCAGTTTTTCGTATTATTTTCATGTTATTTTTTGACATTAAGGTGCATTAGATATTTGAAATGATTTTAAAGGCTTTGGTAAGAGTATAAAACGTTTTGTGAGCAATAGCACTTGGCTTATGGCAATATATTATATACAATCTTTGATATAAATATCAAACAAACATTGAGGTTGAAAAAAATATTTCACTTTGTTTATTTATGCTAAAAGCTTTTAGATTAATTGCTTTGTATTGATAAAAGAATGAATATAAAAATATAAGGAAGTTATTTAAAGTAAATCAAATATGATAAGAATCATTTTAGGTATTTAAAGCTTTTATAGTAAATATAAATTATAAGTATTTTGAATAATATGAAATTTTTAATTTCGTTTCATCAATCATCACAATACCAACTTTAAATACTTATCTTATTTTATAGTTTAATATCGAGTCCTATTTTAATTTAAACTGATATTTATTCCTAATGAAATCAAGAACGCCTCAAACTCCAATCAGGACGAATTACAACAAATAATATATCATGATTAAATCTTTTATGATTTGTAGTAAGACAAATTTTTTAATTTTTATACAAATCAAAAATGGAAATCTCTCGAAAATTGATTCATCTTTATTCCTCAGAATTCTTTGGATTCTCACTCTGCTCTCTCTCTATCACTTTGTAAAGCATCTGTCTTATGGCACCTGTGGGCTTACCAAGTAGAAACACTAAAAATTGAAGATATTGATGATAAATTAAATTAAAAATAGATTATTTTAAGAATATTAATAAAGATTAAATCAAAAATTACTACAAGAAAAAAAAATGAAAATCTAAAAAAAATCTTACCATTCTCTTTAATATATAACTCCCTCTTTCGAAGATTTAGGTTTCTAGACTAGTTTTATCTGTAATACAGTGAATTGTGATTTTTTCCCTTCACTGCTCATTTCAGGATAGACATCTGTAAAAAATAAAATATAAGATTTTAGTTTAGTTAATTATTTCCTTTTATAAATATTAATATTTGTGGATATGAACATCATAGACACTTATAGCGAATACCCACAACGAAACAATATGTATGAGGCAAGATTTAAAATAATGACTCATTTTTAAGATTTCTGAGGATCCTTTATAAACACTATCAATCATATATGTTTTCTTAGAAATATATAATGATTTTATTAAACGTAATATACATATTCAACCTTGAGTAAGCATTTTAAAATATTTTACATTCAAAATACTATTTCATTTTAAATTATCATAATATCTGTTGAAATTCTAAGAATTTCTAGTAATTTAGCTTTTTGAGTTTTGCAATTAGTGTAGCTTATAATTCTACATATAAACTAGACATATAGATAAACCTCAAATATAAATTAAAATATTATAATTTGAAACATTTACGCGCTAGTTAGATAACAAAACAATCTAATCTGGTAAAATAATATTTATTTAAATATCTAATGCCTAATAAAAATACTGAATGTAAATCTTCTTTGTTAAGTGAAATTAAGGTTGTATTTATTTTAATTTTTTCTTACTATTTTATAAACTAATTAGCATAATATAATTAATGAATGTATAAATTTTGTATTCACTATTGTTTTCTATACTATCATTTAAAATCGCAGAGTTGCTTTAATAATCTTATGCAGAAAATGTTTTATACAAAATATCACCCAACACCGTTTATAGCAACAATCCTTGGGACTCTTTGAGGTATTAAAAGATCTATTCAAGCTTATTTGAGGTATTCCTTGCTATTTTATGCAAGGTATCAATGCTGTAAAAACCACATTTGGCTTAATGCTGCTTGTAAATGAGAAGAATGAAAGTATTAATATATATATATATATAAAGCCTCGAGTTAGTTTGTTCAAACAGTGTAAACCAGCTTCTATAATATTTGTAATATAATAAGAGCTATTTTTCCCATCGAATTGATAGAGTAGTAAAGATAGACAGGAGTGATTGGGAACACTAATGGTGGTGGGGCTAAGGAATCTTCTGATTATAGTTAAGATACTGAGGAATCCATTCTAGCCAAATTAGAAAATACCCTTTATGAGCAGATCAACGATTAAGCAAATAGGAAATTTATATACCTTATTTTATTGTATTTGAGGTATTACTTGTAGTCACTAGTAGAAAACCGCTAGATAAGACAAAAATGTTACTTATGTTCAATAATATTGCAACTAAACTATTCAAAAGATGCGGACTTATGAAAATCTGCTTAGGTAAATGAAATAAAGTAGGCGAGGGATGAAAGGGAGAGGCTTCTACCTCGGCTCCTAGGACACTTTTCTGAGAAGAATTTTCAATCTCCCTTCGTTTTATATATATATATATTCGAATGTTGCCCTTGTACCTTTCTTAATTAAAGTTTTTTCGGGATATCGTTTGTGATAAGGAAATCTTTAAAAAAAAAGGTATGAATTTTAAAGTAAGCTAGATTCTATTTTTTTGATTAATTGCAAGAATAATTCGATTTGTTATATATGAAGATGAAAGGCTGCTTAAAGTATGATGAAGAATGTGCAGCTAAATTACACTAAAAGCACTGAAAGATAAGAAAGGCAATCAATGAGCCTAGAACATTGATGAACAATCTAATGGGACTTAGCCGTATATCCCTGACCTTAGTAATTGCGTGGAAGTTCTTCTGCAATATTCAACAAGATCAGTTGATGAATTTCTCAGCCAGTCTAAGTTAATGAAATACATTTGCACCACAAAGCGACAAGAAAAATTATGATAATTTTACTTAAATAGATAATTATTAAAATTTTATTGATATTATAAAGAATAATCTTAATAAACAAAATGGAAAAAGAACCACACAAACAGCTTTACTATTCATTATGCTCATGCATTTCATCAATTTTTTAATAAATATGGCTTTCCTATTTACTTTTTCCCCTCTGTGAATACTCTATTCATGGCAATCACTGCCATTATTAGGCACTTTACCAGAAAAAATTCCTTTAAAAATTATTATTATATAAGTTTTTTGTGACTTACAAATTTATTGAATGGCATACCATCTTCTGCTCAGAAATTTTTACAAATTCTTTAATTCTTAATCAATATTCTTATAATCATCTATTTATAGTAAAATTTATCATAATTATTAATAGTTTTCAGTCAGAGTTCAAATGGTAAGTTGCAAATAATGAGAAACAAAAATTACTAGAATTTTTGTAAAAAGTGGGTTAAGATTTAAAATCAGCTCCTGGTGATTTGAGAGATTTTTAGTTTTCAGATAATTAATTTTGTTTGATTAAATTTAAATTAAAATTTAGAATAAGCATTTCAAAAACTAAATTATTTAAATAAATGTGCAATTTCATCTCTTTAATTAATCTCAAAATTTTTCATAACCTTTAAATATACTATACAGCTTTTTGAATAAAACTCAAATATTATGATTCTGTGACCACTAAAGATTCGATTGAAAATACTTCAGTAAGAATTGTATACTGCCTAAATGAGCTTAAAATAGGTTCCTATGAAATCCTTTTAATAAGGAAGTCTGCCTCCAATCAGAGTTTGTGTAATTGCTTTGTAAAAAGAGAAATTTCTTTTCTGATAAATTGCTCCTTCACTCAACTATAAAATATGTTGTCGTCTTATAAATCATAATAGCTCAAAATCTTAGCATTAAACATAAAAAACAGATATTAATTAAGTAATACATATTAGCAAGTAAATTAACTTTAGTAAATTTTTTAAATATGGATTCTAAATTAATTAATATTTTTAAAGCAAAATTTTCAAATAATTTAAGAAGATATAGACATTTAATATCTATAATAAGTAAGTTTATTTCATTTAAAAAATCTGTTCTACTTTTATTTCTGATAATTCAATCATGGATAAATGTTAAAAATTACATACTTAAGCTATCAAATATAAATTATTTTGTTTTATTTAAAATTAAATAAATAAAAAGGACATTTTTTATTAAAAAATGAAATAATATAAAAATTTTATTCTTAATACATAATTTTAACAATTAAATAAAAAATAAATAGATTTAAATTAAGTTTTAACAAAAATGGAGAAAAAGTGATAAAAATAAAATATTTTTAAAGTGATATAAGAATGATTGTTGCTATTTCTCTCTTTTTAATCATAATTATTCTATTTAATTCATATATTATTATGAACTATTGAGAATTAACAATATTTTTTTTTGCTTATTGAACTAAATATTTTAGATACTGTTTTGTTCTTATTTCGTTTTGATACAATGATTTTTCAAATATATAAATTTAGTTTGCAATTCCAATATTATATTTTAATATTAATTTTTAATTATAAACTAACATATTATATATATAAATAGAGTATTAACTGTAATAATATGAATTTCTTAACATCAGTATTTTTAAGTTTTTTTTAATGTTTTTTTTAATATTTTGATATTTATTAAAACTTTAAAACCCTTATTCAATGGCATATATCTTCAAAAACTTATAATAAAAGCACAAACCTCAAAAGTTTTAAAAATTAAAGTGAACTGATAAAGCCTGACTTCTATTTATTTGGAAAAAACTAGAGTTAGAGTAGGATTTAAAATTCTAAAACAATTTCTATCTGCAATAATAAACTGCTATGTAATTTCAAAGTATGAATTTTAATAAAGATATTTGGCAATTTCGGATATGATATTAACAGAACGGGAAAGTTTAAATTATATATCTTTCAAGAATGATGTATAAAGTAAAATCAATTTAGAATATATGACAAATAAAACCTTTACTCAAGAGATCTGCATTTGTAATTGTCTTACTTTTACAGTAACTTTTTATCGCTTTGTTAGTTAGTATCTACAACATTTAGAAACGTTAACTGCATTATAAGTATCATTAAATTAGCAAACAAATTGTAAAATGATTAATAGTCTTATGTGACTCTTTGTCATTGAAATATGTATAAAATAATAAATTTAATATTTATCTTTTTATTATTTAACACATCATTAATTTTTATATAGTCGAGATAAATATACCTAGAATAAATCTGGTATAAAATACTATTATGATCTAATCAGACATTTTTTTGTTAAATCATCATAAGGATACAATACAAACATGTAATTTTTACAATAATCTTTTGCTTAGAGATTAAGCAAAAGAATAAGATATAAGACATTTTTAAAAGAGTAATTCTTTTATTCTGTCAGACTCTTTTTGTATTTTAAACATAATTAAAATACAAAAAATGAAAATATATGAGAGATCCTTAGCAAGGAATTTAAAAAGGTTATAAGATAGATATTTTCTTGAACTTTAATAATTTAGATTTTCTTTTTTATGTTCTTTTTAAATCTTTTTAAATGACTCAATAAAAGTGTAGCTCTGATGAAGTAATTTTGAGCATTAACAATCAAGATCGTCTCTCTTTATTTTATATTCTTTAGAAGAGGGGATAAACATGAGGCATAAAAGTTTTAAATCACCACTTAGTTTACTTAAACAGTTGCCTAGATAAAGATATAATAGAACTTTATGTTAAACTATTTAGTTAAAAGCATGCTAATTACCTTATATTTACTATTTAAGCTATAATGCGTATTTTGCATTCAAGATTATTTTGAAATAAGCTAAAATTAAATTTAAATAAATTAGTAATAATAGTTTTTTGTTAAAATAGCAAATGCAATAAAAAAAGTTTCATTTCCATCTTCCTCCTAATCTTAATTGTCTTCATCGCATATTTTGACATCCTGTGCACTTCTCTCTGTGAATTCTTGAACTCCCTCTTCGTTGACGTCTTCATTCTTATCAGATACAACCCCTGTAAAATTAAAATTTTTAATATGTTTTTTTTTAAACTTACATTAATGTTAAATCAATATGATTTTTATTCAAACCATTTTACATTCAAGGATACTCAACTAAATCAAACAGAAAAGCTGTTTAATATTTATCAGAATGTGCTGATATATAGCATAAACTCGTAACCCCTAAATAAAAATTATATAATTTGTTACAAGTGTTTATTAATGCTGATAATTTTTGTCTAATATTGCTTAAATAGATAAATATAGGAAATTTGAGAATACGAATAAATCAATTAATTTCAAGAAATCTTAACTGTCTCTAATTACAATAGCTGCTTGATCAAACTTGGTCAAAAGTACTTACCGTCATGTTCCTGATTTCTCTCAGTTAGTTCTCAATGTTTTTTTTGATTTTTTTTTCAAAATTAATTATTTGACCTGATTTGACCTACATGACCTTAGTAATTTTATGGTCAGTGATTAGAGTGAAGTTTTTATACTATATTTATAATAATCATTTAAACATTTCATTAGATGGAGGAATAATCTCTTTAAAACGAACATGTTTATTCTGAGATAGCATTTATTTCCTTCATTGCACAATGAAGGAAATAAATGAATCACTTTTACGAGTGCCATTATCTATACGGCCCCTTATACTCAGAATCAATTACTAACAGGATTAAACAAATCAGTGATAGAATTAAGTGAGTCATTGTTTATCAAGAAGTGGAAGATAAAAAAGAATCCCTTGAAATCTTATGCTACAAAATTACTAAGGTTATTAAGGGACCTCATAATAATCATGTCAAGCAAATCAACAGTTTAGGAAAAATACTCTGAATCAGTTAACTCAAAAGAATTTACCTTATAATATATAAAACTGATTAATTTAACAATAATAAACTATTGTTAGAGCAAGTTAAAATAAATTTCAAATCTTAATATTTGTAAATTAATTGAATTTAATACAACGAAATTTCGATTGTAGCAAAAAAATCAAATAAATAATCAACAGTTAGTTACATAAGCAAATGCTTTTTAAAAATAAATCTATTAATAATATGTTATTTATAAAAATTTAAAAAACATATAAATTCATTAATAAATGAATAGGAAACCCCAAAATTTTAAAGTGTTTTTAGCTCTCCTAAAGAACATCACACTTAAGATGTATGGGAGCATTTCAATTATCCTTAACTTTCAGTGTCTGCTGACCCTTGTAGCTACATGCAAGTTTTTTAGGTAACTTCCTTAGAGATTATAACCTTGTAAAAGGCATCTAAAGCTTGAACATATCTTTATTCCTTGAATTTTGATTGTTAAAGCAGCATAGTACTAGACACTGATTAATTTCTTCGCACAAATTTCTGCAAATATCATTATATTAAAGGAATACTTTCGAATTTAGATATAGAATTAAGTTCAAATTAATTTATAATTAATTATCTTAAGTTATGTTTTTGGAATATGTCTTCAAACGATATCAATTTTATACACTTTAGATAGATCTTAAGAAGTAAAAAAATGGTTGTTATTAATAAAATGAATTTATCACTTCTTCCAAGCGACAAAACCCTCCTTTACCTTTTTTGGGAATTATCTCAAAATCAAAATATCTAACTTCCTGGGATGATTCAATAATAATACGATTATAAATGCAAAAATTGCTGTATTTACCGTAGAATTGACTTTGATTTGAATTTTGAGTCACTTTGGATTTTATAACTGCCGTGATTTTAATATATAATTAATTTAATTATAATTCATTTTCCCAAATCGAATATATTCAGACAATAATGGTACTGATTTCTTTCTATTATTCCCATTCCTCATAAAATTCTCAACCATGTTACTTCCTCTAAAATTAGTACAAGGTAATTTTAATTTTCCTAATTAAGCTTAAAATATTCATGAAAGTCAGATATTTCTCCATTTTACAAGTTTAGTAAATTCAAGCAGCATTTCTTGCTAAATTAAAGTCTTTATAACGTTTTAAAAATTCAAGAAATAAGACATTCTATGTCATCATTCGATTCCGGTTTTTGCAAGCTATTTAAATTATGTTGAATGTCTAGCCCAATACATCTAAAATGATACTTTCTTTAACAAATATAATTATAATGGCCAGCTTGGTAAATACTTTACTCATATCATTTTTTATCTCCTTTGAAATGATTGCGATGAAAGCTATATGTTATAGATAGTACTCACATTCTAAGAAATTTCCTTGATTGTCTTACTGATATACGCTCACAAACTTCATATGATATATGATTGATATCATATCCTGTATAACTTCTGAAGAGTTTTAAAAGCTAGAGAGGAATTATGCTAGGAAAAAATGAAAATAAATTAAATTTGATTATTAAATGATAATAGTTTCAGCACATCAACTTCATGAAAAAAGCAATACATTTAACAAACATTTTAATTTTATAAAGATAATCACTCTCAGTAATTTAAAATTAAAAAATAATATTGATAAAATATATATTTAAAAAATAGAGAAACGTAAATTGAAAATACAAAACTATTTAAAAATAAACATAACTTCCTCTAATTAGAAAACTTTTAAGATTAAAATACATTCAACTTAATCCAACTGCCTTATTTCTAAAGTTACCTTTTTATTATTTATTTAGTCCAACTTTAATTAATTAAATGGAATTATTTAACATTTTTATTTTTAATATTTTCTCCAATTCCATATATTTATAGTACAGTGTCCCTAGTTGTTGCAGTTGCCACTGTAAAATGTTATCTTCACTGAATCTTCAGGATATCTCACATAATTTTTTAATGAAGTTTGGCTAAAGTTGTTAATAGTCTATTTACTTTAAAGCATTTTTTGCCATGAAGTAAGCACCTTTATTAATGTGATGTTAATTTCACCACAATAAAAGTGAGCTATGGTATAGATTCTCAAGTTAGATAAGAAACACAAGTTAACTCAAGTCACACTATTGGCAGTTTTGATTGGAGTATTAAATTTATCATCATTTAAAGATTTGGAGGAAGGTAATGAACTTCTTAAGTTCTTCCAAAGTCTTGAGGAAGTTATCAAGAAGGATTAACTACCGAATGTTAAAATCAATAGCCTTGCTAGCTATTTCGAACATCTACATTCTTTCCAAGTCAGTGTATAATTCCCACGTGACTCGTAAATTTGCCTTCCATGTTCTTTTAAACTGGAAATAAATAGCAGATGAGCACAAATAAATGCAACTATAAATTCTGATGGACCCATCAATTCAGCAATAGACCCTTATTTAATCTAATAATCAAGAATTAAATAGTCTACTTCAATAAAACATAGTGCAGCACACAAAATAATTAGGAGTATAAACTTATCAATAGAACCTGGAAATAGTTAAAATTTGATATAATCCTCACTTATACTATTCTACAACATAATCTTAAAGAACCCTAGAAAGGAAAAAATTAAGAAAATGTTATAAATTTTTGCAGACAATATAATAACTTTTGATAACAGCCAAATTGTAAATATTATGTTGGAGTTAATCACACTTTTCACCAAAGAGAAGGAGATTGCCTTGCTAGTATTCAAAAACATGAATTTAATAGAATATACTTTTGAAAAACTTAAAAGTCAGAATAAAGAAACACTTAAAATGAGTGCATCTGCATTGAGTAGTCTGGCTGCTAGACTTGATGAACATAAACAGTGAATTCTTTATTCTAAATCACAAAAATTTCGATTTCGTAGTTGATAATTTCAATAAAATGGTGAATTACGAGTAGATGGATATAATCATTAAATATTTCTTGAATTTCTTGGAGAATTTAAGCATTTTCAAAAAGACAAGAAATGAACTTGATTGCTCAAAGTGTAAGAAAATATAAATTTCTAACAAACTATCTTTTTGTATGACTCAACTAAACCCCATTAATTATGATAGGAATGCAATTAAAGTATAAATTAGGAAATTAACCATTAGATTTTTGAATATAGAAAAATATGTAAAAATAATTCTTTTAGGGTATTAATAGAAAAATCATATCATTTCAATATTCCAAAATCTATAAATAATTTTAAATAACATATTAATATATGAGCATATTATGAAGGGCTTATAAGCTCATTTTTTATTTTTACATATTTCATTTAATAAAATTTCTTGAGTAATCTGGTTAAAATATTAAAAATTTCTAACTAAAAAATAATACCCCATTTTTTATCTTTGCCATAAACACTTAAAATAGGTTTTTAACTAAATTTCTTAAAAGAGCTAGCATTATCAATAGTTAATATGAATCTATATTTTATAGGTATTTTAAGTTATAAAAACTATTTTTATGACATAATTTGTTTAAATGTCTTTTATTTTATCTATTATAAGTTTTCTAAACTATCTTAGTTTTTATGTAAAACTTATATTCCTTTAAAAATTTTAATGAAAATTTATCAAATTTATATATAAAAAAAAGCTATATGTGATATTTCGAAAAAGTTGATTAAGAAATATAAAATATTTCAAAATTAAATAAGTAAGTGTTTTAACTTATTTTAACTTAATAATAATAAGTTAATATATTTGCTTATTGTAAGTTCAGATTTCTATCTGTATCGAACATATTTATTTTTAGAATTTTTAAACTTTAATAATGAGCTTATAAGCTCAATTTATTTGGGCTTATAAGCCAAGCATTATTTTTGTAATGAAAAATTACCAAAAAATTCTCAATTTATTTTTTTAAATCCTTATTTAAATTTTTAACTCAAATTTCGAGTTCTTCTTTTATTAGAGATCGAATTTTAAATTTTATTTTTGGAAAAATTTGTAAGAAATATACAAAATTTATGTAATATATTTAATCTTACCAGCTAGTATTGGAAAAAAGAAATTAATAAT
The DNA here is from genome assembly GCA_000711775.1 of Oxytricha trifallax. NCBI lineage: Eukaryota > Ciliophora > Spirotrichea > Sporadotrichida > Oxytrichidae > Oxytricha > Oxytricha trifallax. Next base: position 12,226 of record ARYC01006592.1, read on the forward strand.
TTAATTTCTTCACATTAAAGTTAATTTAATTTAAACCTAATGTGAATCTTATGTAAAGTAATTCAATTTTATCGAATTTAATTTTCTTTTGATTAATAATTTTTTATTAAAATTGCAATAGTTAATTACTGATAAATAAGTAATTAAATAAATCGGTTAATTATTTTATTAAATTAGTTAATTGACTAAGGTTTTTAATTAAATTTTGGATTAAATGTTAATTAAAGTATATAAGAGCCATAATAATGGTCTAGATCTAATATTAAATAAATTTGAGAAAAATTCATGTGAAAAATTATATTATATAAAAGTTGTGTATAGCAACAATTCACCTTGAATGAAGTCTTAATATAGATATTTTCAAACTCGGAGAAATAATTATGATAAGAAGGTATATTTTTTAGGAATTTTCTATAATATTAATAAAATAAAAATATCTGATAGAGATTTGAGATTTGAAGCTTATTATGATAAGCTTTCTATATTTAAAAGTAAAATTTCTCTATAAGACTAAATCTTTATATGTTCTATTGAATATTAATCTATATAATCGAATTTAAAAAATAGTTGATTAAAATCTATAATTAAATAATTTGTATGAATTTGAATGACTTTGTATGAGTTTGTATGAGTTTTTCAAAAAAATAATTTTTTAATATCTATAATCAAAATATAAGTAAGTTAATGACAACTCTATGAAATTACTACTTACTTTACTCAGATAAGAAATTATTATATAAACATTCTAAATAAAGTAATATGCAGCCTGGATTTCTAACAATTTTAGAATATTCAATTATTATTTTTTTTAACTAACTGTTTTAATTCAAGATAAAATCACTTAATTGAATCATTAATATTGCATATCCTTATTTGAACAAGTTTGTTAATTATTTATATTGAATATTTAATGAATACTACAAATGATGATTTAACAAAATAATGTAAAATATTTCTTATTTTTAATTAGTAATTTAAATACTCTTATTTTTTCGTATATAGTTCTATGGGGTTTTGGGGTTTATATTACTTTATTTATATAAGATCATTCTAGAGAATGAAGCATAACTAATAAACATAATCTTCAAGTTAAAATTTAACTTTACAGAGCCAAGAGTATTGCCTAATTAATTCCTCAAACTTTTATATAAAACTCACAAAGATGAATAAATGAGAGATGATTAGAAAAAATTAAGGAAAATAGTTGTACTAATAGTTTCAGCCTCTGCCTTGGAAGATAATCATAAGAAAATCTAATTAAGAGCGGATTCTATACTTAATTTAAGAAAAACATTAATGAGCTCTATGAAAAACTTATAGAAGCAAACGTGGAAGTAGAATTATATGGATTGGTAAACATAGCACTTAATGAGAAATAAATGCACTTAATTTATTATGATTTGAAGAAAATCTATAAGATAGCTTTCTAGAATCAGAAAATCGATTTTAAAACTAAAGCTAACTTGTTTTCTGAATGCTCAAAGTTTTTAGTGAGAATATTTCAATAATCTCGTGCGATGAATAGAGTTAATGTAGATGGAAGTACAAATAAAAAAGATATATCAGAGATAATTGATCTCTGCTTAAAAGCATTTTTCTTTTTGAATGATTTAACTAATTCAAACTATGGATGATACTTAATACCCCATGTCCAAATACTTTTTTAATGCAATTTTAGAAACAACCAAAAATATTAAGAATTTGAATTCACTATTAATTTCTTTAATAATCACAATATAGCACTTAATAATTTTGATAAAGATAGATAATTTGTTAGATTTCCTGTAATTAGTACTTGCTAATGATTTTTAATTCAGCATGAAAGATTTCGACGATTAAGTTCTAATTTCTCTTTGAGAATCATAGTATGTAAGTTATTCTTTAACCTAAAGTATGAAAGAAACTTCTTTAAAAGGGAAAACTGGTTGTAAATTTTTCACAAAAAATGATAACAATGAATATCATTAAGAAAAGTATTGTAGTTTCAAATACTCTCATATTACTTTCTTAAATGATTGGTTCAAATCATGCCTAACCGTAATCTCATGAAGAAGAGTTGAAAACTAATGCAGTTAAGTTTATCAAAGAAACTATGACTCTATCTAAAGACCTTTAGCCATGTGTAATAAAAAAATTATAGCTTAATATATTGGTTTATAAGATAAACATTGATGGTCTTTTTTGCTTAACAAACATGATGAACATAAAAGACTTAACTCTGGACCCATAAATCCTCAATTATAAAATGTGAACAATACTTTGATAATTTACTTTGCCTATAATTATTAAGTAGAGCTCGACGAATGCATAATAAACTATCTTTTCTCAATCTAAAAACTGATTGAATAAAATATTTTACTCAAAGATAAGAGCAAAGTTCTGTGCTTTTTAATGGATAAACATCTCGATGCAAGCAAAGGAAAGGGATACTAGGAATTCTGTTGGAAAAAAATTCAGCACGATTCATAACATGACAGCGAATGAAGATGTCTGCAAACAGCTTAATGTAGCTAAATTCATAAAATTTACGAGTAAAATGCTCTCTCAATATTTGTTGAATTTATACTCATCTTACCACATGCATGAATTACCTCTCAAATCTTTGATTAATATGTGCAGAAATACTAATTAATGTTTTGAAAAGGGCAATCTTAAAGAACTGTTTAGTGGAATCTCACTTTTGTACTCTAAGTTTAAATCATTGGCTAAGTAGTATTCATTCAGACTTATTACAATGCTAAAAAAGTGGCATGCTTAAAATATAGAGGAATATTTTTTATAAATAGTCGATATTATTTTTCTGTTCATTGAACGATGTGACTCTATAATCGAAATGCAATTGGCACTTCTTAATAGAGAAAGAATATCTTTTCTCAAAGTTAATGATAAAACTTGCTGAAATTAAATGTGATTCATTGATTATGAATATAAGCAGCTTTATTCGAAAATCTATGGAAGAAGATGGCTACTCCACCTCGATCGAATAACTCATAAAGTTTTGCAAAAAAAATCTCAAAATAACCTGACTAACATTAATATTTTGTAGCCTAAAAGCTGCATGAACTATCGTTGGAATAAAAACCCCAAAACCCTTTCAATAGTTTGATTGAGTTTTTGATTGATAAAAGTAGACTATTAGTGCATACTTTATTACGGTTTTAATAGGGTTTATGTAGGGGTTTAATGTTTAAATATTAGTATTTTAAGTGAGTATAACAAGCGAGTTTTTAAAATATTTCACACAAACATAAGCTTAGAGTCATGTGGCAGTTCTCTGAATTTTATCTTTCTAAGTTGATGTTTGATTGTTTCTATTGTTTGTTAATTCTCTTAGCTTGGCTTGATAATAGTTGAGTATGCAAGTTCTCTGAGACCTCCATTTATTTTATTTTTATCGAGATATTGTTTGATTCTCTGCTTAGAATCTCTCTCACCCCTGCAGCTAAAGTAATCGTTTCTTGGCATGTCGCTCTCTATTATTATTACTGCTAGAGCCCAGATATCCCATTAAGTGTCTCCATCTCTCCAATCCTCTCTCTCTGGAAAATATCCAGGAGTACCGTATACATTTCCTTATGCAGAGGCTTGCACTCTTTGAGCTCTGTTGAAGTCTATAATATAAACTCTAAGAGGCTGAAAATTCAACATGATATTCTCTGGCTTTAAGTCCCTATGAACATAACCTAGCTTGTAAAGCTCTTCAATCCCCTCCACTATCTGCTATACAATCTAGCCAATTTATCTCTGACATCTATTGTCAGATAAGAAATCTCTGTAAGTCATTTCAAGTAAAGGAAGCCTGAAGGCTACATGATCTTTACCAAGTAAAATACCATCAAGCCAGATGATATACCTGCACTCATTTAACTTTGCCTTTCAAAGAGCATAATATCATTTGCAAATTCCATTTGGAACTTGTCATCAGCAAGAAAGTAATTGAATGGATATATCTTGTAAGCATATTAGTCATCAGTAATGACTCACTTCTCTATTTTATCTTCAAGAGTGAGGTAGCTTTCTAGGCAAGAATCTAAGTCAATAATTTTTAAAATGGGAATCTTCATTGCCTCTATTTTAACCATGATTTTATTGATCTCAGAGACTGGAAAGTTCTTGACTGCATTCTTCATTTTTAATTACTTCTAGACTTCAACTCTAAGAGACTCCACTGGATATCTTAATCTTCTCTTTTAGAGGAATCTTTTCCCTGTAGGTTCATGAATAAAGACAAAACTTTAATTGTGCTTTTTCTTTAAGTGCACTTTGAGGTCTCTAGTATGAGAATATGGCTTCTCACAGAACTCACAGACATACTTCCCATCTTTTTTTTAATTCTTGATATATAACCTTGGCATATCGTTGTGTATATCTCTCAAGTGTCTCTTATAAGTTGACTTGTAAGGGAAAAGTTTATTGTATTCTTTGCATTAATAGTCAACTTTGGCTGGTATTTATTAATGCTGTATGGCGGATTGTTTAACCTCCTCCTCAATTTACACAGCTTCTATGATAACCTCCTGCTTAACTTATATTTAAATCTCAAAGCTAGACTTGTCAAAGTTGTCATAAGTAGCTCCCATTGAGTACAAGCGTCTCTGGTCTCTACTTTTCATAGTTCCTGGAATGATAACTTTTATTGGCTTGATCCAAGTAATGCCGCTCTTCTTAACAGGTTAGCGCTCATTTTAATTTGCTGATATATTTTATTATAATAATGATAAAATATACCTTGATAAACGAAAGTAGTCGAGTATAAGACACTCTGGTAGATTCTTTGCTGAGAGGTAAGAAAATTAACTAACCATAAAAGATTCTAAGTTGACATATTTTATGAGAATTTTAAACATTTTAGTAAATTAAAATACTCCTAATGAAGTTTTGTTTCTCTAGGAGGTCCTCCAATCAAGTTTGAACTTAATTTGGAGGACGTCCTTAAATAACTAAACATTATTAGGAGCAATTTAATGGAGATAGATTGATAAAAATGGAAATCAATCTGTGAAACTTGGAGCAAGTTTTTCAATGCTTCTCCTCATATCTTTTCAAGGGTGACCTCCTGTAGGTCATCCCTATTTAGTAGTAAGATTTTAATAAACTTAGAATGGATATCCATAATTTTAAATTTCATTAACATTTCTAGAAGAGGAAGCAAGATGGAGTCTATGAATGATGCAATGAAGAGAGTTTAATCTCAAGATTTAATAGGAAAATTTCGAAGTAAAGATGACTTCTATAGGTACTTGGTTTAGCAAGGTAAACTTTTAACTAATACTAATAGGTTAACCATAGTTGGATTGTTCTTGCCAACCCAGGAAGGAACTAAAATCTCATTCTTAAATCCTTACTGAATGAAGAGAAAAAAGCTTTTAAGTCTAATGAAATTAGGATGATAGAGATACCTAACTGCCCTGAAATATCAGTGACAAACC
>ARYC01006593.1:0-44301 GCA_000711775.1 Oxytricha trifallax
AATTCCATTAAATTAAGGGCTATAAAGAACGTTGTATACAGGAGTTATGTTCAGCTCTTCATAAGCTTTCTTAGACTACTTCGTCTTATGAACTGAGAGGTTATAACCAAACAGGATGATCTCTTGGTTACTATACTTCTCTCTGAGCCTATGTAGGAACTCTATATACTACTCTCGCTTAATAGAGCGAGGGTGAATAACATAACTCTCTAAGCCTGAATCTTCACTTATACCAGCTAAAATTGCATGGGTGACTACCTCTACTTTTTAATCATAGACTTCTATATTATCATACTTCTTATACCAAGACTTATTAATAAAGGTGTTAAAAGTGAATACAGCTTCATCAGCGTGTATGAACTTGATGTTATTAGTAATAGCTCTCTGCATTTAATTATATATAGTTTAAATTATTACTATAAAATGGCACTGTAAAATCAATCACTCTCTTCACTCTGTTGACAGTCTGAAAGTAATACCATTTCTTCTATAAATATTGGCTATAGTCTAAGGAGAGATACGCATGTCAGGAAACCTGCGATGAAACATCACAGCCCGCTAGTCTAATGGAAAGTGTGCCCAATACCTCAAAGTCTTAGAGTCGCAGAGGAAGTCAATATGAGCCTGAGAGAACTTTTATTTTCTTGCAGGATGCTTTCAACAACCAGAATTAAAATGCTAAACAGCTAGCAAGCAGGAATACCTAACAGTTGAGGGACTCTTGCGTAATAACTTTGCTATAGCTGCATAATTTAGAATAGGTTTGGCTTAGTCTATATTAATACACGTACCATACCTAAGCTTAAGCAGTAAATCTAAATATTACTCATCATAAATCGACCCTATTCGCTAATTTCTATTTCTCATTTTGTAAATTGGCCTAATTTCTCTACTAACCCCAATAAGACCCCAAATAAACCCTACAAATCAAAGCACTTATAAACCTCACTATGGGTTTTGGGGTTTTGATTCATCTCTAGTAAGCTTAGTCTTCTAACTTTATAGAAAAACCTGGTACTGCTATATACTTGATGAAAGAGCGCAGCAAATTAAACAGAGAGAGAAAGTCTCAAGTAAAGCATTAATTGAGTAAGAGGCTCTTCAAAGATTTCTAAAAGCCAGACGAGATGAACATAGATGCAGGGGCTGGCACTAAGAGAAGAAACATGGGCCCAAGCAAGCCTTAAGAGGAATAAAAAAAAGAGAAGCCAAATCCCTTTACGGGCAAATTTAATATGTGAACTTATTCATTCGTTTAAATCTAAAACTTATTTATAAACACAAAATCTCCCTTCTCTTGCGCATACTTTAGCTTGATCATCGCTGACTCTCTTAGCAGCACTCTTAATAAAATCTACTGTATCTATCTTTAAGTCATGCATCAAGTGATAGAGCAGGAGTTTCTTGTAGTGGCCTTTCAATAACCCACAATATAATTCAATACAATTGAACTGGGGACTGTAGGGAACATTAAATACAGGTGTTATGTTTAGCCTTTCTTATTCCTTCCTTCTGTCTTTACTTTTATGGACAGATAAGTTATCTAAAAACAGAATAATCTCTTAGTCGGCGTACTTATCTCTGAGTTATTATAATTATGTAGTATTGTTAAGTCTCTAACCATATCTACGAGATTCCCACCAAGAATTGCATGAGTTTTAACCTTAACCTTTTAATCATATACTTCAATGTTGCTATATCTTTTATACCAATACCTTGATATAAAGGTATTAAACGTGAATACTGCCTCATAAGCGTGTATGAACTAAATATTATTAGTAATAGCCCTCTGCATTTAATCGAATATATAATTTAAATTATCCTTATAAAATGGAAAATTAAAGTCAATCACTCTCTTAATGCGATTGACTGTCTTGTAAGATATTCCGTTATTTTTATATATGTTAGCTATCGATTAAGCAGAGATATGAAGCTCAGGAAAGTGGCGATGAAACATCACAACCCTCTAGGCTAGAGAGAAATGAGCCCAGTATTTAAGAGTCTTATCATTAATAAGATAGTCAATATGATGCTGCTAAAATTTTCGAGGTCTTTTAGGCTTAGAATTAAGCTGCTATCTCTTTAAATTCAATGCTAAAAGACAGTGAGACCTCACAGTTGCAGGAGATTTATGGAGGAGCCTTACTATAGACATATAATTCAGAACAGGCTTGAGTTATTCACTATATTCATCACATCCATATCGCAACATAAACAAAAAATCTATAAACTCACTGTCATAAACTGACCCCAAACATCCCATATACTCACTTAAAATACTAATATTTAAACATAAAACCCCTACATAAACCCTATTAAACCCTAATAAAGTATGCCTTAATAGTCTACTTTTATCAATCAAAAACTCAATCAAACTACTGAAAGGGTATTGGGGTTTTGAATACTAGCTATTAAATTATTAAAATTATATAATTTGTTTATGTGGATAAAAAATTAACGTTTTATATGATTGGTCAAGACTTTATTTTAATGTAATCACATATCGAGTATTATTTGCTTATATCTCCTTGTCTCAGATGAAATATTTCAAATTGAAGCTATTGAATTTTAAGAAATGGGAAAACTAAAAGTACATTTTAGATAATTGTATATTTTGTCAGGAGTTAAGATTATGAAAAATTTGTGATCAAAGTGAGTAGACTCCAGAAATTCTTAAAATCAGATTTATCTATCAAGCCTATAAACTTACATAAATTTAATAAATTGGTTACTTATTCATTTATGCATAGACTATTGGTGCCATAAATTGTCCTTTCTTGTTAAGGGTTGACATCAGATGGTCAATTATCAATAGTAATAAAAGCCATGAAAGTTATATGACAAATATTTTTGTATTTTTTAGTTTGAAATTTATACATCATATACATTTTCAACAACGCTATTCTGAAATAATAACATATATGACAGATAAATCTCTTTAAGCGTTTATATTCAAAGATCAAATTAGCTTAAATAATTATTTTTAATATATAGTTTTATAATTAAGTAATTTTCATTCATTTTACTAATATAAAATGTTCAAATGAGAGTGATATTAGAGTTATCAATTTACACATTGGCATTATTTCTAATAATAATTTATCTTAAATTATAGAATTTTCAGATGATGCAAAAGAATGCAATTCCCTGAAAAAGATGAATTACTCAATTCTCTATTCCATAATTTTACTTAGATTGATAATTATGACTAAAAGTTTACTATTTCTTGCAGAATTGCATAAAATTTAATTATTAAATAAATTATATAAAATTATCTCTTACTATCTCAATGATTTGCTAATATAATTATAAGATACCTTTATTTATTTCAAATACCATATATAAAAGTTCTATTTTTATCTATATAGTAGCTACATCAACTTTGAATAAGTGAGCAAATAAATATATTAATTTTGAGATATCATCAAAACATTTTTTTCATATTAAGCTAGCTGAATAATAGAAAGAGATATATATAATAACATATGGGAAGTATTCTATTCAAACCTTCGAAAATAAACCTGTTGCATTTTAATTAGTAATTCATTACTCTATCTCCTTCTTGTTATGTACTCATCTTCATCTTAAGCTAGCGTCTCTTATTTGTCTTTATTCAACTAAATCTCCCTTAACCTTCCATTATTGCTGTCAAGATATTCGTCGTCTGAAATTGTGGTCTGTCCATAGGTAACCAAGCCTATCTCTTTAACTTCCATGTTTTCCATTGCTTTAAGCTTTTTACTTGTGTTTCTGCCATTCTTTGTAGAGACACCCTTTGACCTCTGTGAGTTTTTTGTTGTTCTTGCTGAACAATCCTTCATCTTTTTCGTCATCTAAGTATCCTTCTTGTCGCCAATTCGTGACCATAAACTCTCTTTTCATTTATGAGATTCTTAGTTTGGGGAAGAGCTGTTATTTTCTCTGTCTCTGTCATCGTTGAGCTGATCATTATAGTATTTAAGAAAAATAAATGAGGAAAATAGATGGTATTAAATTAATAATAATAAGAATAGTTTTTAATTTTATACAAAATGGAAGCTCCCGAACTGCCATTTTTTCCTCCAGTTTTCCTCGTAGATGTCTCCGTCAACATGAATATGCTTCCCCAATCAGCGCTTTCCTGTTCCATTATAAAGTATCTGTCTTTCACCATCACTGGCACGTAGTATTGATAAAATAGAAAAGAATAGGAAGTCGTAAAAATTAAAAATATATAAAACCAGAAATTACTTCAAGAGTTTAAATACAAACACATATTTAAAGCAAAAAATGGCTAAGAATTCAATGCTTTGTTTTTATCAATTTGAATTTATTAATGACTGTTGTGATTTAATTTTAAATAGATACTATATTTTATAGAATTTCTTAAATTATTCTATATATGCGAAGCAAATGCATTGATGATTTTAAGTAGTAATTATTTACAGAGTTATTATATTTAATGTCCGATGAATTAGTATTTTTTTCACTTTAGTTTGGTTTTTTAACATCAAGCATTTTATTGGTTTTTTCTTAATATAATTGTGAGACAGCCTTAATTGTTCTGCTTTATGCTTTATCTTTTAGCACTAATAAATTAACGTAAAAACTAATATATATATAATAGAGTAAAAGTATAGAATAAGGGTTTAAATTACATTATTTTACAATACTACGAGAAAACCTCTCCTCCCTATTTATTTTGTATTAATGAAATTATTCACTGTTTTAATTTATAAAACTACTTTAAATTGATTTAAAAAATTCATATACAATATTAATAAATTATAGATAAAATCAATGTAACTAACAAAATCATTGTGTATACAATATTGTTATGTCTTCATCTTATAAGGTTTTCATTTTATCAAATAATTATTAATTTATCTAATGCCTTTTATATATAATGATCACATTACTAGTTAGATGGTATAATCACTAGTTATACTCTTTCCTCCTTATAGTTAAAATCTCGAAGATTATTTCTGGTTTTAGTTAATCTTCTAAATAAATTAAAAACCCTTTCGGCTCGTTTCTCTCAAAACTGTGTTTAATATCTCTCTAGCATTATTTCACTGTTGCTTGGCGTCATGGTAGTTTTTGTTCTCACTAGAGCACCTATCTAAATGCCCCAAAGTAAGAGTTACTAGTACGAATTCCTTCCCTGCTTTGCCTTTAAAACTATTCTACGAAGCATTTACATATCAGTTGTTATAATTATTTCAAGACTTTTGTAATTCTTTAGTTTCTTTCTCTGTCAGCCAACTTTAGGTTATTTTGTTATTTTTTAGTATTTAATCTTTAGTTTTACCATAACTTTAGTTTTACCATAATAATTTATGATCCGTTAATTTGAATTTGTTCAGTTTCGATTTTATATTTTCTATTTTTGAGAATAGTTGGTTCAGTTGGTTACATTTGATGTGAGGGCTCATGCCTTTTGGTATTGATTAATAATGCCTTTTTTGTTCAATCTCTTGCTCAAATTTTTCAGATGATAGTTGAAGCCGTCCTTTATTATGATCTTTTAGCTGTTGCATTTTTATTTAAAAGATCTAATCATAAACATCATCTTGTTCAATAGCTCTTTGATTTCATAGTTCTAATAGGGTGGTATATTATATTCTGTATTTATATGAAGTTGAAATCTCTCCACTTTGAGGATTAGTAAAATTACTTACAATTGCCAAAGAATGAATGAGTAAGTAATTAAAAAAAGGAGAATTAAAATACTTATGTTCTATTAATCATTAAAAAAAGTTATGATAACCATATACTTATCATGGAATAAATAAAAAGAATCATATTTGAACAAACATTTTCATTAAGCATTTTTCCAACTTAAATTCAACAATTGAAAAATTTGTAAATTAAAATATCAACAAATTACAAATGCTTGTTATAAAGATAAGCATTATTATTGGATTTTAAATAAAGAAAAATAATTATTATTGAGAATATATTTAGAGAAGATAACTCTAGTTAAAAGCATAGTTTATATATATATACTACGGGCTAAGTCTAAAAAACTAAATTTTGATTTAGCTCTTAGATTTAAATATTCTTAGAAATTGTAATTATAAAAAATCTAGATTCTTGATTATTAATTGAGAATTTGTTCGATTTTTGAATATTTACTATCTGTTCCATGTCAAGAATTATCTATTTTTTCTGAGTTTTCATTTGGTAATTCTCACTATGTACTATGTGAGTTCCCCACCATTCCTTGCTAATTTTGTATTTGCAATGTTCTTACTGTTTACTCCAATAATTTTCTACAGTCTCGTTCCAGCAAGTCCGATGAAGCCGTGTAACCTTCCTACTAACTCTCTCATTATTAACTATTATCTCAGCTTGTAACTCAGCTCAGTCTTCAAACATTCTGTAAACAAATGCTCAATTCAATCATTTATGTCGATATCTGCAATTGCTACTTATCGTTTGTGTCCTCAATTTGCTCCTCTTGATTTTAGGCATATCTTTCATCCCTTGTCACCCATCTTTCAACCTCTCTAACTGGCTGATAAAAGATAAGTATGCTGGCAATACTGCCCAAAGCTTTAAGTAGTTCAAGTTTTTAAATTATTGTAATCGATTTGGACATTTAGGTTCGATTTGTTTGACAAAATTTGAATGTTTAAAATAGTCTTATATATTCTTTTTTGCTGCTCTTTTTTTGATTCTCTTTATCCCCTCCGTGTATTCCGTCAACTTCATTCTCTGTTGCTTGTCTTTGTCCTCGAATTCTATCTAGTCCCTGCATTCTTTCTGTTAATTTAATTTTTCTAATTAATTTTTTATTACTTGCTTATTAATATAAGGTAATAATTAATTTTATGTATGCGTATGCAATTGTATATTTTAATTTATCAATTGATTAAGTATAAATATTATCATTTTGTACTTTAATTTTACAATTATATTAATAGGTTTTAATTTTTTTTTATATTTCTTTAACATTCAATTATTAGCTAATATAGTGAAGTTAGTTTAATACTAAAATTAACGATACAATTTTCATACAAAAGTGTGAAATCAGATAGGATCATCATCTTTATAATTTGAATTCACTTTTATATAAAATATGGTAGTCGTAAATTAGAAACAATATATCTTTCGCTAGTAAGCCTCAACACTCTTTAATTATTCTTAAAATTAAATACTAATTGATATACTAATTCATTTGCTTTATTAACATAACTTAATTTAAAGGTAATTTTGAGAAGGATTCAATATATTTATTTGTGAAACATTTTTTATTCATCTACTAAATCATGTTTACTCTGCAGATCCTCTAATACTGAACTTAATTGGTACTTAAATTAAATAAAAATAAAGGATATAATGTAGTTAACTACGATTATGATATTGATTTATATAATAATTAAGTTAACAATAAAAATTAGTTTAAGAAACCAAATGAGATTGCCTAGTAAAGAAAAATTCAGAATATTTAAACCTGAGATATATTTAGATGTTCATTTTCTTGTTCAAGAAACATTCTATTTTTTAATTGAATTATTACTCTTTTAAAGAAAAATAAAATAACCATTACTAAATTAAACTTCAAATAGTATGAAATCAGTTTTTATGCTAAAATTTATTTATAACAATTATCCTTTAATTATACATACTGATTAGTTATAGAATGTAAGTAAAAAGGCAGTTCTATCATAGCTTCAATAAAAATCCAAGAGTAATTTTTTTTGAATTAAGTTGAATTTGAATTAAAAAGAAATACTATATTTCTATTATTATAAATATTTAGTTGCTTTCTGTAATATTATTAAGGTACTAATATATATATATATATATATAGGGGGTCTTTGAAAATCAAAAAGCAACCAACTTTTGAGGTCTGATCTGATTAAATTTTATTTTAGTATATTAAGCCTTAATAAGTATTATAAAACACCCTAGTCCAAACAAAGATGCTGAGCCCTAGTAATGTCGTATCGCAAAGAATCATACCCTTCCACCTGCTGCGGCCAAAATAGAGCCATCACACGTATCTGAGGTTGTCACCTTCGAGACCGGCTCCGATGCCTGCTAGACAGCATGTCGACCTTCCAGAGATCCCCCAGAGAGATTCAAGACATTGCCACCACCATCTTTGCCCAAAATATTATCACCCATTACAAGGAGATGGTGGACAGTGCTATTGAACTACGACTCTCGGTGCGCAAGCTCACTTCCCCAAGGACGCCAACTATAGGAAGGAGGTGCTATATGACGAAACGAGGGATGAGAGCATTATAGCATGAGGGGCAGTACCTACTAGGGATGAGATAAATAATAAATAAAAATGTTTTTGAAATACCCTAATTTTTTTATAAATAAGTAAAACACATAATTAATAATAGCATTAAATATATTTCAAATTTTAAACGTAGTTAAGTCTTTAACATGACTGCTTAGATATTAAATTTCTGATTTTCATTAGATGAATAAATTACACAACATTTTTTTATAAAGAGTTTTAGCGATCACTACTTTGAATTATATAACTTAATTGTTAAAGTATATATTAGTTACAATTGAATAATAGATTCGCATCAATTTAATAAAAATAATAACATATACACCTTAAATGACATTTTACTATTGTTTATTATTGTTAAATTAATTTTAGGATTAAATTAACTATGCAAGGTTGCCATAATTCATTCCCTGAATGCTATTTAGTTTCTATTAATATAAATTACTTTAACTAATATATAATAATTCTTTCATTTTAGTATTTGAATTATTATTTATTGAATGTAATTGTTTATATAACCTTGGAATCATAATATATTTTTTAATTTATGTGGAGAAAATATTCAAGTTAAGATAATAAGAATCTTTTATTTAGTAATTCAAAATGAAAATCCAGATTAAAATGATGTAAGAATGATCTTATTTATATAAATATTTGAACAATATTGCTAATTACTGAGGGTAATTGGATTTAATTGACATGTTGTGTTTTTGTGTGTTTAATGATTAAAATCAAATAAGTTTAACATTTCACTTTTTAATTCTAAAATCAAACCATCAATCTTAGCCGTGACGTAGACGTATCTAAGTGAGTTGACGTGGCAGTCATGAAGTAGAAAAGTCCGAAAAAACCAATCTCTCTATCACCTAGTCCCCTCATAAAATAAAGATGTTGCCATCATATTCTGAAAAAAACAGAGCTCGTAGAATTCAACTAGAGTGACAGAAGCTAGAGAAAACGCTTACCGGTCCCACCGTTGCTGGGAAACATAATCCCTATCCTTTCGATGTGGTAGCTTCAGCACCCTAACCCGGTGTGGGAGAAAAATCCTTATCGTTGGCTTCAATGGTTCTCGTCTTCTCACTTTCGAAGGCAGAGTGTACCTTCATCCTGCTCCCTATTATCTAGGAAACTGTACTCAAGCCAGGCAGGCTCATCTATGCAGGTAAATCCTACGCCGAAGCCCACTCGAGGAATGTAGTAGCTGACAGATTGAACTCCGCCGAGTGGTCCCTAATGTGTTACGCCCAGCAACCCCTTACCTGCCCTCGGTAGGCCTTAGTATAATAGAAAGCTCCATTAGAAAGTCCTAAGTGGGATCCACCCAGCAATTAACTTTCTAATTTAATAAAATAATTGATATTTTAAATTTCTAAAATAAAATATGATATGGTATTTATATAAATTAATAACTTTAATTTAATAAAGTACTGATGGTAATAAACTCTATTAGCTCTACCTTAATGTTTTTATTCTTTTTATCTTCCTTTGTATCCTCACTATTTCATTCATTTTAGTCAGTTTAAAATGGCTTTGTCTTCTATTTATTATTGGCTTCATCTAGTTCTCTCTCTTTAGATGTAATTTTGGTTTATTTATGAAGAAGTATCTTTCTGGTTATGTAAAAATTTCACTAAATTCTATGTGACTCTCCTAAAATTGCTTGTTTTATTGATTTTTTATGTTTATTCATTTCTTCCTCTAAACCTACTTTTTCTATTTATCTTCTTTTATGCTCTATGATATTCTCTCTCTTCTAAAAGTTATAAATTCATGGTAAATTAAATTTATATAAACTATACTAAAATAATGCTGCAGTAAATATTTATATTTTATCATAAAAGCGATTAGGAATTAGGGAAATATATATAATATTATAAACTATTAAAAAAATAAAATAAAAAATTACTATTCAATTTCCTATTATTAAATTAGAAAGTTAATTGCTAGGTGGTACCAACCACTTGGGACTTTCTGATAGAGCTTTCTACTACACTAAGGCCTACCGAGGGCAGGTAGGGGGTTGCTGGGCGCAACGCATGAGGGACCAGTCGGCGGGGTTCAATCTGTCAGCGTACACTCCTCGAGTGAGCTGGATCCTAAGATTTCCCTGCATTAGATGAGTCTACTGGCTTGAGTTCAGTTTCCTAGGTAATAGGGAGCAGGATGAAGGTACGCTCTGCCTTCAAAAATGAGAAGACGAAAACCATTGAAGCCAACGATAAGGATTTTTCTCCCACACCGGGTTAGGGTGCTGAAGCTACCACAGCGAAAGGATAGGGATTACGTTTCCCAGCAGCGGTGGGACCGGTAAGCGTTTTTCTCCATCTTCTGTCACTCTGGTAGGATCCTACGAGCTTTGTCCTCCATGGTGAAAACCCGGTTGACATCTTAATTTTAGGTGAAGACTAGGTGATAGCAAGAATGGGTTTTTCGGAGTTTTCTACTTCACGACTGCCACGTCACGGAATTTGCCACGTCAACTCATTCAGATACGTCTACGTCACGACTAAGATTGATGGTTTGATTTTAGTATTAAACAGTGATATGTTAAATTTATTTGATTTTAATCATTAAACACATTCAATTTCCTTCAGATTTTATGAAGTATATATCTAAAAATAAAAATATGAAAGTCACATGTATTTTTTTTCATTAAATTTTATCAATCAACTAGCAATCGAATCATTTATGTTCAATATTAAAATAATCAGTAAACGTGTAAAATATAATTAATATTGAATGATTGAAAATAAACTCTAATAATGGTTTTGATAGTGAATAACTCTGCAATAATCAATTTAAATTAATTAATTTTTTGAATTTAATAAGATTAAATAAAAGAATAATAATAATATTAATGTCTAAAAATTTATTCATTAATTCTTTATATAAACATCATTTATCATTACAATCACAAGATTTTTAATTTCATTTATTTTCATTCATAATTTATAAAAGAAGCAAAACATTTAAGGACATAATTTTTTATAAAACTATAGTTAAAAGTCTCATTGTTCTTTCAGCCCAAATAGCCAATAAATTCAAAGATATATTTATTATAATTATGTTTGTTTTATTTATGTACCAATACTAAGAATCTCAACAACAAAAACAAAAAAGGAGAAATAAAATGACTTGATCAAATGTTAATAAATTAGTTTTGATAATAAATGACTATAAAACAATAGTGTAAGTAAAGATGAATACATTGAAAAAAATATATCATGTTTTACAGGCGTATTATATTAATTCCTCATCGAGTACGAAAACTTTTCGAAAGAAATCTGTCCATCTATCTCCGTTACCAATCGACTTGCTTAAAAAAAGTCAAAATCTGAACATCCTCTGTTTGAATCTTTTCAAATCAAAGAATTTCCTCAGATGAAATGAAGCCACTGCTGTTCTTTTACAACATTTTGAATGCCTGCTTTAATTTCTTGTTTTAACTGAGATTTTTCTCATTAATAGAAGCAACGATTAATTCAAAGAAGTAAATTAATTCACTGTCATCAAAATCATCTGACTTAAAAATCTTTTCAATATCATCTTATTCATGTTCTTTCTAAAGAACAATTCGTAACATTCAAGATTTTCTTCAAGTGATAGTCTACCTTTTCCATTCTTGTTAGTATCGACGAGAATGATCTTGTGTATTTCATTAGCTATATTGTCTTGGTCAATTTTAGCTTCAATCTAGTCATTTAGTCTTTCGGCATTTTTCGACGTCCTATATTGTAATCGAAATGGGGAGGAATCGGGGAATTAGAGATCAATTAGGGGCATCCCTCGAAGCAGTGGGCGTTATTTCATGATAATTGAATGTCCAACACAGACTTCTGTCTCATTAGCCGAGATAATCGATATTATTAAGTAATAATTGATGTAAAATCCAAATAATAATGAATAATGATCAATAATTATATCACACTATTTTAATAGAAATGATAGTACAATAGTGTAATATAATTATTCATTATTCATTACATTTTGGATTTTATATCAACTTTCACTAATTGTTTCCCAAAAGGCTATTGGAATTTCCCCAAGTAATGCCTTACATCTATAGTGCAGGTGGTTTCTGATTTGGAGAGAAAATCATAACTATTAAACCTCAAATCTCTTGAGGGTGCTGCTCTTTTCCTCTCGTGACTTAACGCTTTTCTTTATGTTTGTAGTGCAAATGGCATTGCAGAAACTCCTTATCTCTAAAGGATTTCAAATGATGATGCAGAGAACTTGAGAAAAAGAAAACGTATAGGGATCTTAAAGCAAACTTCTGTGCAAGCTGCGCTAGTTGGCTTCTCAACCAACGAAGTTCTCATCCACTCTGGCTGGTACTTCAGAGCACCATTATGATGTCTTCATAAAAAAGTGAAGAGGATTTAATGCCAAGAAAGTGGAAGTTGATTTATAATGAGACAGTAGTGAATACTTGGTTTTAAACCGCTTCTACTCTAAAAGTTATTGCGCTGAAACTAAACTCTAATGTTTTAAGCGTATCATGCGCTTTTAATCCAATACGCAATAAAGACTGAATGAAACATATAAACGCAAGTTTTCTAATATCGCAAAGAGTCACAAGTATTTATCACAAATTAGTTTTATAAGTGTATTACAGAAATACATATTATTCATTATAAATAATAAAAAGTATACTCAAAGTATATACCATGCAAAATTCTAGTTAATAATTATTCTTAAAATCTAATAAATATTAAAAAAATAACTTTGTATATTAGGAATTATATTACAATATCATTTTATATTAATATTTTTTTTATAATTGTAAGATATATTTATACCATAATTAAAGTTAAAATTAGTTAAATAAATATGAATATTTATGAGTTTATTAAATTTTATAAAATATAAAAATGGTTATACAGATATTTTTGCTCTACTTGGTTTCTGATCTTGAATCATGAATTATTGATAATTTATATAGTTAAAATGTTTGAATTAATGATTACTATTTATAATATAATGATTATCAGAATTATTAAAAATGTACTAACTTTATAAATTATCGGAATAATAATATATTAAATCTTTCATTAAATTAATATGATTGAACAATTTTAAATTAATTAAACATAAATGTATAAAAAAATAAAATGTCAAACTAAAGTGGGGCAAAAGATGAAAAAACTTCTTATTTTTACCCAACTTTTACCAACTAACTCACATATGAATACAATAGTTTAATTTGTATATTTATACATTTTGAGTATTCAACTGAATTTTGATAAATGTCTGTCTTGCTTGAGTTGGCCACTTGATTGTTGAATGATTCAAAATCATCGATAGTCTTTGGCAGCCTTGCAATGTTGATGCATGTAATGTAGTTACTGTCGAGGGAGAGTACTTTTATGTGTTGACTTTGTTAGATCGTGATGCTGTAGCTTTCTGGAGTCACTCTTGCCCCGCCTTAATGGGCTGTCGCTGCTCTCTGGTGTCTCCAAACCTTCCTGTTTAAGTCATAATTCTAGGTAGGAAGGGTAGTACGCTGCTTTCACCATTTATGGCTGTAATACATACTTAATAATTCATTCTTATGTTAATTATCTGGTTTTGATTAGGAGCACTATGAATAAAGACTTTATGCATCAAATTTGGTTATTTGAAATTTATTGTAATAAAAACAAAGTAGTGCCTAATAGCAGTTAAACTAAAACATATTTTATTTGAAGATCTAAATGTTTTGAATTTAGATTAAAACACTTATTTATTTGAATAAAAAATTAATCTTTAAAAGAAATTAAAAATATTTAAATTTAAGATACTCTGGCAAAACAACTTATAAGTAATTAAAAATTAAACATATTTCTTTTATTCTATGCTTAATGAATAAGTCTGAATTATTAATTAATTAAAACTTATTCCAATTAAATATATTAATTACAATTTTAAAAAAACGGTTTCATTTAAATTGATTCAAAAGCTTTCATTTATTTTTATTTAGAATATTTAAGTTTAAATTATTGGTCAAATAATTCCAGTTAACTCAAGAAAGCCTTAGTCCTACTAACTTAAATAAAATTAAATAATTTATTTAATTAAATATAATATAAATGCAAGCCAAGACAGAATATACCTCTGGGAAAAGACTTGAAAATTAATAAAAAGTTGAATATTTTCCTATTTGTATTAAGTATTTGATGAAGATTTATTTGACTACAATAAGTTATAAAAATAATCTATTTTTATTAATACTCGTGAAATTTAATAGTTTAAAAGGACAAGAATGAATAATTAAACTAAAATAGACAAAGATAGCTGAGATTGTGACGGAGCCAAAGAGACGAGCAGATACATGGTCCCCAAGATTAACCCAGCATTATTCTTAATGAGACAACTTCTGGTGGTGATAAGTGTCACTTGCTTGCATTGCATTCTCAAGTGAAAACTGAGAAGGTGATTTTACATCAATACTATAGATATGCTTCTTTCAATTTATTATAAAATCAATCGTCAATCTTAATATAATAATCATAATCAATGAAAGAAAAAGTTTCAAAATTCATATCTATCATATTATTTTTTGCTCTATATAAACAAAAAATTTGATTCTACTTTCCCCTTTATATGAGGATATATAACTAAATTTAGTAATTTTTTACATATAAAATTTACATAATTTAGAATGAATTGATACTTTAAGTTTGAGATGTATTTAATTATAAAAAATGTAATGAAGTTATTTATTAAGGGAGAGTAAAAATGAAATTTATGAAGATAAAAACCATGGTAAAATAAATTCAGGATATTCTAGAGTTCAGTATTTTATAAATATTTTAACTTTTCAATAAATTTAAGTTGAATATTGAAATAAAATTTTACTTCTTTAAATTACAAAAATAAGATTCTCAAATTATCATATTTTGATAATTTTATCTTTGAAAATTATGAATAAATATAGATTTTGATCATTACCTATGACACTAATTTAATACTTTGTGCATACATAGCTAATTTCCCTATATTCCTCCAGTTTCTTTGAATCAATAAGTATAAAGTTCTTAACTTTGATAAAAATTCTCCTAGTGTTTTTATCAATTAATTAATTCATAGCAAATTATTTACTTTCAAACTAGTTCATATTAGTTGTTACTTTCTTTTTATTTAGAAATAACAGCATTAATGTTCTTTTAAAAACTTGCGATGAGAGTATACATAAGTGCTGTTCTTGAGCAGATAGAATTTGTAGAATAACTAATTAAACTACCTATAAGTAAATATATTACACTTATTTAACAATTTAAAAATATATTTATTTATCATTTGTATTTTCGAACATTTTAGCAAGATAAATTCAATTATATTTATATCTGTTTTTTTTGTTTATTCAAACATTTCCTTAATTCTGTACTTCTTCTAGGTTATATCCACTCATTTTTGAATGCTATTGTATTAAAAGCAATATTCAATGGTTTAAACATTTATGATGCATATGTGTCTTAAACTTTTTCTTATTTTGATTAATGTTGACTAGATAGTCCTGTCTTCCTGAGAAGATTGCGTTTGCATTTTCATCTGTGATAATAACCAATTTTGCTCATTATCATTTGAGTAGGAGCAGTAAGCAGTGAATACTAAAAAAGCAAGAAGGGGTTGTCTTTTTCTCTCAATTGAAAGTGTCTTAAATACAAATTAACTATTTAAATTTGTTAGGATGAGGTTAAATATTTTATTATTTTTGTTTTATTTTAATATTATGATATTACACATTTGAAAATATCTCCACTTTTGAATTTATCCATGTTTTCTTGGATATTCCAGTAAAATAATCAAATAATTAAAAAAATCATTGGTTATTAATAGCAAGCAGTTATTCTCAACAAGTAAAAAGCAATAATTTTTACCTTGCTTAATTATTTAATTATATTTTTACAGAATATATAATGATGAGTAAATAATTAAAACTACTAACTTTTGCCAATAATCTTTTAAGTAATAAAATTATTTATAGTTACAACAAGCATATATGTTCTAATAAATCAAAATAAAAAATCTTGAATCCCCCTTAAAAATATTTTAAGATAAAATCTAATCCATATTTAATAGTTGATAGTCTGTCGTAGTGATTTCATTATAATATAGATTATATTTTTGTGATATATTTTTATCTCAAGGAATCGTATAAATAGTTTTATCAAATTTTATTGAGTCTAAGTGTATATAAAAAGTAATGCCATGTTATGACCAGTATTGTTCATTCATGACAAATAATAAGAAATCTTTATGTAAATCATTAAAAGCTGAGCTATTGCACCTTAAAATATAGAAAGCAGATGGTTCCTATTATTTTCAATTAAGAAGAATGGTTATTTATTGAGCTATAGAGTATTTAAGATGTCTTACATTAATTTTAAGTATAAAGATTATTAAAGAAAAAGACTAAGTCCTGGTTTCGAAAATAATTCCTCTATAATATGAATATAATGTAAGTTAAAGTAAAAATATATACAACTTCATATCTTTCTAACATCTTTAGCATTGCTATTATATCGATTTTTATTAAGATTTCCTTATTATATATAAATTATTTGGGGTTTTATTAAAAGATATTAATTTCTGATAAGTATTCTAGAAGAAATTACCATCATGAAGTGCAAATTAGGACATAGTCAATTGGATCATGAATTAAAACTTTAAACTAATTTTATAGTAAGTTTTCTTTATTTATAATAGATTTTCGTATTTTTTTTTAACACAAACTCAAAACTATAGTAGTGTTTGTAAAGTCATAACTATACTAGTATTGTCATAGAGTAACTCAAAATAATATAATTCATATAAAAATAATTAAATTGGTTGATGTTAAATGAAAGTTTATATAAAATAATTTTAGAAACTAAAACTATTACATGAGCTCACTCCTCCTACAATATTAGATGGACTGGGTATTGACGTCAATTACTCATCAGTGAAGTCAGTTTTTCACAGATGACTCACAATGACGTCAATTACTCATTAGTGTTTCCTTTGAGGGATCACAAGGAGTGGAGACCCCATGTGATCTAACAAAATATAAAAATAAATAGCTGGGGACAATTTGGCTGCAAGTCCCTTTTGAAGTTGGGAAGCGTTGCCCCCAAAAACTTTTCTTAAGGTAATGTATAGCATGAAATATAATAATAATATTAACTTACATCTAGGTCTCAGAGGACTTACTATTATATGTGTCAAGGAACAAGTTCTTTTACATGTGACTATTTTTAATCTAATTTCAAACTAAAAACATTAATAAATTACATGTAAGCCTTTTTTCTTTCCCATAGTCGTCAAAAAACGAATTTTTTCAACTTCAATTTTGATCATTCGGACTTATTCAATAGTCCTCCCATTTTTCTTCATCACTGTCTTCTTGATGGCTTTAATATCTCATAAAATCTGAGTTATCGTTAATGTTATGTGATTTGTTTGAGGTGATATTTCATCAACCTCAAATTGTTTTTGTTGTTTCATTGAGGTTCTTTATTGATTCATGCCCTTATGAAATCAAAGTAGATTTCTATATAGATTTCCTGGTTTATTTGAATTCATAGCTTTCTATTCAAATACTTATATTGCATCTACTAAGTTTTTAATTTGCGTTTCTTGGTATCCACCTTCCTTTCTACTGACTATGTACTCAATATGTTTCCAATAGGATATTAAAGCCTATGAGTTTCCTTTTCTAGAGAACCATTAATTTTCGAACCTGATGAAAATGGCTCTTATTTATAATATTATTTTATATGAATTTCACTAATGTTATATAAACTATTAATGCATTGAAAATTTAACCATGTTTAGATTGATAATTAATTGTCCTAAAATTTTGATTAATGAGTTATACTCAAAATTAAAATATTTATCAATTCACTGTTTAATACTAAAATCAAACCATCAATTTTAGTCGTGGCGTAGACGTTTCTGAAGTGAGTTGATGTGGCAATCAATGATGGCAAATCGTGAACTAGAAAAACTCCAAAAAACCACCTAGCCCCCCATTCACTTCTCCCTGTACCGAGATGCTTACGAGACAAGAGCCTAGCTATTAACTAGGAGTATCTCCTTCAGAGCTCGCAGAGATCTGCTTCCTGTAAACAATAAAAGTGGAGTCTGGAGAAAACTCTTACCAGGTTCCACCGCTGCTGAGATAGTAGTCTCTGTCCTTTCGCTGTGGTAGCCTCATTAACCCGACCTGGTGTGGGAGGAAAATCATTATCGTTGGCTTCTATGGTTCTCATCGTCTCACTTTTGAAGGTTGAGCACCACCTTCATCCTGCTCCCTTTTACCTAGGAAGCTGAATTCACGCCAGATAGCTCATCTAATGCAGGGAAATCCTTAGCGTGCAGTCAACTCGAGGAGTTTAGGATCTGACAGATTGAACCCCGCCGACTGGCCCCTAATGCGGTGAACCCAGCAACCCCCTGCCTACCATCAACAGACATTATTTTGTCCTAATATAGAACATATTTAAAATCTTATAGTCTATATTCTAAAAATTTAATGCTGTTTTGATAATAGTTTAAATTAGATTAAATTATGATTAACAATTCTAATTAGATTTTAGAAACCTTTTTTTAAAAGAATAGAGAATCAAAATTTTTTCATTTATTCACTATTTGTGGATAAAAATATTATATATGATAAAAAGGGACCCTGAAAAATCGATATAGAAATAAGCATAATTACAGATGGATTTATGACTATTAGCATAAGGATTATTAGTATTCCTTAATTTGAGACTTAATATAATTATTAATACCTAGTAAAAATATAACCTATTTATTATTATAAATTATATTAGCTTAATAATTATTATATATAAATGTAGTATATTAGTTTAATTAAGTAAAATATTTTAGATAACTAAAACAATGTCATTTAATGAGTCTTCGTTCGTTAGAAACCAAAATTTTCAAAATAAAAATGTCTCAAATAAATTATTGGGTTTTGTTTATATAAGACTCAATGCCATCTAATGGCTATAATAATTAATCTTTTTAATCAATATAAATATCGATGAACACCTTTTTCATATTTTAAGTATTTTAAGGAATTGAAAGTATTTTCCCAAGTTCTTAGTTAATTGAATACAAAATCACTATTTATACCTCTGGATCTCTTCTAGCTCATATCGATAAAAAATTTAGTTTTTCAGGTTTTATGGAAAGGATTTAAGCTAGTGATGGTTGGTAAGAAACAAACCGCTTGAGTTCTTTCTTGATTAAGGGTCTTGCTGTAGGTGAAAATTGCTAAGTTTATTACTTAACCTTCTCTGGTTCTTGGGCTGGTGTTTACTTGCCTGATTCTTCGTTTATCATCATTATAATTTAGTTAGTTAGTTTTAAGAATTGAAATTTATCATAATGACACACAATCATACAATTAATAAAGATTGGTGAGTAATTGATGTCAGGATGAGCAATTAACGTCAATACCCGGTGGACTTTTCAAGGCTTTATTTTTGTTTAAATCATAGTTATTAATTTTAGAATTATGTATCATATATATCATTGTTATAACTAATAGACTTCCCTAGGGCTAAACTTGACGATCATTATCTTTTTTAAAGAAAATAAAGTGAATTACATCATTAATTAAAAATGAATAAAAATCAAATATAGAAATGAAAAATATATTTATATATATCTTATTCTTTGCCTGTCATCTCGTTATTATCCTAAGTATTTTGAAACATTAGCATCAGCGTTAATTTTTTCTATTTTTTTGAGCTCCTCTGTCAGTCTTCAGCCTAGTTTTTCTTTTGCTCTAGCCTTGCGCAACCCATATAAAAATTTAATGTTAAAAATATTAATTATAATTAAAATTTTCAATGAACACACAACTCATCTTCCACATCTCCTTTTTAAATTTATTATTATTAATTATAGAATGAAATTTTCTTTATTCAAAGTAAAATCTTAAATGCCTATGATAATTAAATTGTTCTTAGAATATATCAAGATAATTTAATCATATTCCCCTTCCTCATGTTTCCTGTTTTAACTTTGTATTTTTCTTTGTTTCCTTTGGTCACTTCATTTGAGTTTTAATTGCTATTTATGTATTAGGCTTTGAATTGATTCTTAGTCAGCAATGGATAATAATTTATTAACTATATTTTATGCTTTCATATTGAGATTTATTCCTTTTGAAGCTATTAATTTCATTAGTATATGGTTGCTATAAGTATCATGATTTATATTTTTAGAAATATAGATAAAATTACCATGTATGTATAATTCATGCTTGAACCAAAACAAATAACCGTTGAGAGGAATTTAATCCAATATATATTATCTAAGTGTCATTTTATTTGAAAATAATTATGATATAAAGATTGATGATCAAATTATATTAAGCAAGTAAAAAAGTACAATGGAAATTATATTCCTATTGAGTCTCACATATTTAAAACGAATAAAGCTCATTGAAACGAAATTAAGATTTATGATAATATGAACTGAAAGAGATTTAAAAATTAATGTATAACTTTATGTTTTTAAAAACTATACTCCTTAGTTATACTTGATTCCTCGCTTTCAATTTAATTATGTATTTATTAACATTATACTTTTTAATAACTGTTTAATAATTCAGTGGAATACTTATTTCAATTCACTGCATCAATATCTGTAAGATCAAGTAAATTTCAACTTAAATTAGAGCATAAAATAATATTAAAACTTTTAGAATTTGGCATTTGAAAAATTGATTTCTTATGTCTTTTTGATTTGGCTGATCTTAAAGAGGAGTATTCCATCTCCCTTTTAGTTTTGGTTATCTTCAACAGACATCATAATTTTTATTTATAAATATTGCCTTATTCCATTTGATAAAACAGCATATTTCATTTATAGCAATGAGACTGATAATTATTGTTTCTTTTTTAAAAATTAGAAATCTCAGTTTTAAAATTTCCAAAGTGACTTGCTCAATCGAATACTAATTTTATGATAAAAAGAAAATTAGATAAAATGTCTCCTTAAGTTTTTTAAATTATTAATATAACCTATGTTCAACTTAAAAATTGTATATTGCTTAAATTTTTATTAGAATTGTAAAATATACAATTCTAATGGATAAAAATAATAATAAATTAACTAGTTAGTGTTTTTTACTTTGATTATTATTGCTAAAGGTTATCATATTATAATGTGGAGCTCTATCAATTTCTGCTAATTAAAAGACTTATTAAATCTCTGTAAAGTTTTAGTAGATGTTTACAACTGTTTCGATTTATGTACAATAAATACTCTTAATTGAAATTGATGATTTAAAAATATATTTTGGATAAAATAAAAATAGAAAGTAATGATTCATTTTATAACTATTAATTTTAAATTTATTTTAAAGTTTCTATATGAAAGTATAATATATTCCTTTTTTTTATCGTTTTTATATATTTAATAATTATCCCTATCATAGAATTAAATTTGATCCCCAAATCTAATTATAATATTGAGCTTGAGCTATAACTTTTTGCTAAATTTTTTAATCTCTGTTTCTTGGCTTCTAAAAATATTCAGTGCTAATTTGGGCTATAGCTGCTGCAATCAATTTAGAAATACCCAAAAACCTGCATTAATTATTATATCTCTCAGAACATAAATCTACACTTGATTTAATCATTTTTAGAAAACTTTTAAAAATATTTTAAGTTTATTGAATAAGTTATGAGTATTTAATGAAATGTTTTATAAAATAAGAAACTATAACAATTCAATAAATGAAGAATAAAAAATGATTTCGCAAATTAAAAGTTATATAAAACCCCATAGATCAATTAAGACACGAAGATTGGGGAAATAATCAATTAAATTAAAAATTAATAATTATTGGCTAATATTAATTATAATTAGGCTAAATTCAAATTTACGCACCATTATTAGATTATTTTACAAGGACAATTAATCGAGCTAATAGTTTTTATAATAAGCCCAAATATTATAATTATACGCCAATAATTATTAATTCTTAATTTAATTGTTCATTTCCCCAATCTTCGTGTCTTAATTGATCTATGGAGTTTTAATTCATGATAAAATTATTTCAATCTTTAAGATTCTATTAAAGATATCCTCCATTTGCGTATTTGAATACTTTCCCATTATCTTTAATAAGTAGAATTCAAGTATTAATAAGAAATTATATATACTTTTTGAAAAATACATTTTAGTTAGATGAGTATGTCAAACTAAATTGTTTAATTTATTAAATTATTATAACAATAAGATTTTTAATACTACGATCAATTTGATTGTGCAATCTTATATTCTTTATTTATAGTATTATTTTTGTCAAATAAATCAACCTCATTCCACTTTCTATAAAATATGTTATAACATACAGTTCATTATAGCTAAGTTTAAATAAATGTTTTAAAGCATGTTTTGGACAGTAATAGTTTTATATCAATAAAATAGATAATAATGTACACTACAAGTTTATATAATCATTTAATGATTTTTCTTTTAACTAAATCATGAATGAATTATTCTTAAATATCAGTTAGCGAAATCTCATGATTTAAAAGAATGAATAATTTTTATATAAAAATTTCAGCTAATATTAACTAAGCATATATCTTACACAATCTCTCATCAACTCTTTATGCTTTATGTTAGTTTCTTGTAAGCAGTTGCCCAGATCAGCTGCTTTAAGTCATCGATACTTTCCATTGTATCACGCTCATTTAATGAATAAGATTCATCATCCTGCAGCACTTTACTAAATCGCTTTTTGTAGATGAGCCATGAGCTATTCAAATTTGTCTAGCTTTTCGATCTCTAACTGCTTCATTTTATGTAGAATTTGCTACATTGGTAGGTTAGAGATTGGAAAGTATTTTTACTGTAAGGCCCCCATGCTTTTATTGCTCCTCCCTCTCATTTAGAGATATTAAGCCTCGGAGTTTAATTCACATGCAATACGCACTTGAGCGTCAACTCTAAACGGAGAGCTGTATCCATAACATTCATCCTGACTTAGTATTAAAACACCAGTTGACCAAGATTAGATTTTTCCCAAAATACCTTGTAAAATGCCCATTCTTACCTTGATTGAGCCAAATTCTTCTATCATGTTTTTCAAAATGTCCTTTTCAACATCGTTGCAAAAGACAATGAAGGGGACAGCTTGACCTAAATGCGCTATTTCGCTTTTAAGTTTTTAAAGCCTCTCATCTACATTTTAGCATATTATAATGTCTCCTCCCTAATCCTCGCTCATTTCATTGAATATTTCAAACGCAGTCTTGAATTTAAATACTTTTGGCTGAATACACACTTGAGCGAGAACTGTTAAAATACCTTGATCACAAGTTGAGCTAAACATGTAAGACTTTGCCAGTCCTAAATCCCATATACCATTCAGTTTGCCCTCATAAAAATCAAATGGATAGCAAGCTAAAAGTCCTTGAACCCAGGTTTTCCAGATGCAGTAGGCATCTGAATTTGAATACTATTTTCTTGATAATTTAAAATCATGGCAGCTATTGTTGATTAATAGATCGAGTGCCTGTAATTTAAACAGCTTTCTATAAAGATTATGAAAATTTAAGAATTTCATCTAGATTGATTGTGATATCAAAGTTTTAAGATTTTTAAGAATTCTCCCATATCTCCAAACTCATACTTTCAATCCTAGATATATTGTTTATATTTTAGGTGACTGATTGCATTTTATTAAGTTCTCTCATCCAAAAAGTCTCGTCTGAGCTAAATAATTGAGATAGTTGATTAAGTTCGTAGTCTTTGACGAATTGCAGCACAATTACTAATCGCTCAAGCTGCAAATTTATGTGCTCACACTTCGAGAAATTGCCAAAAGTATTCTTCTCTATGATAAAACTCCTCAAAGGTCATTGAGTAAATTGGATTCTGCTTTACTTTTGAGATCGAAATCATTTTGATCAAGTCTTCTCTTTAGAGCTTGTTGATTTTCCTGACAGTTGAGATAAAATCGTTGAAGAGGAAGCTATCTTATTTCTAACTATCATTTCTGCTTCTTTTTCAGCAAAGCCACCATTATTTAGGAATTATTGAAAGATTATATTTGCCTCTGGTGATGCAAAGGTCTTGTGTGATGAAGTAGCATTTAAATCAAGTAATAAACTGACTAGTCCCATTGTCATTGGTTGATAAGTGTCTATCAGATGTCTGTTTATAAATAATGCCATTACACCTAAAATCTACTTCTCTGCTTCGTCGTAAATTTGAATGTCTATATTATGTTTCAATTTTTGGTAGAGAGTGTATATCAGTGTCTGCCCCTCTAATGGTAACACTTTAATAGTTGATGCTGCTGCCAAATGAAACTTTAAGATTTTCGATTGCGAATATATTTTGAGCTCTTTCTCGATGTTTTAGATAATTCCTTGTTTTAAACAACTCAATTATGTGAATTTGCTAATGCCTTAATTAGCTTTCAACACAATTTTTATAAAATTCTCTATATTATAGAAGTGACTAGTTCAACTTTTATATCAAGTTGAGCTGAAATTCATCTTGAAGATCAGAGAAATGATGAATAATGAACACTGATAGTTGAGTAATATCATTCTAAGGTTGGGTGCTAGCGAAGGGATATCACTTGAAGTCCTTCTTTATCTCTATAAGTTCTTTTAGTTCCTTAATGACATAGCTCTTTCTGATTATTTTTTACTTAATAATGAGTCTTCAATGGTTTTCACTCCAGTTAGAGCACATCTGAGATTTTATCTCTTAACTCGGATGTAGTTTTTAATCAGATCACGGTCGAGATCGTTTAGAGGGAATTCTGACAACTTGGGATGGCCTTGAATATTCTAGAATTTTTTTTAGTAACAATTGGTAATGAGGTTTATAGCCATTTTGGCCTCTTAGAATGGCACTTTGGCATCTTACTGATCATAGTATTTTTGAAATCCCTGTATGATTTAAAGTCTTTTTATTCAATGTTCTTGTTTTGATATTTGCTTTCTTTTTTTTGTCTTGGAGATGCCTTTGACTTTGAAGATTGAAGCGATTTGTTGGATGAAAGCTTGGAGTTGAATCGTGAGTCATCACTGTCATACATCGAGACTTCAGTCGCTCATTTTATAAATTATGAATATATGATATTTTTGAATTTAGTAAATTTAAATCACATATTAAAAGAATCTATTATCATTATCTAATGAGATTAATAACAAAGGGTGGAGGTCGATAAAAAATCACAACAAAAATTTCAAAAAATTACAAACTTTAAAATTTGAAATTTTAGGGGAAAATTATTTAATACCCCTACCCTTTTTGTAAAAATTCATTTGACTTGAGATGTTATCGCATTCAAAAATATAATTAGGATTAAAAGTACTGTTTTCTTATAGTTAATGTGGGTATTAATATTTATTTTTAATTAGCTATAGGTAATACCATTTATGGTCACAAATTCTATAAAAAGATTATACCAACATTTTCAGATGAATGATAGCCAAGCTGAAGATAGCATCCAAAAGATTACTCCTCACGAACTCGGTAAGAAGTTCAAATCAAAGCTTGATATTTATACCTATCTTACTAAAATCCGTAATTTATTTGCTTTTAAATTTTATAGTTGGATACTACATGACACCAATCGAAGGAGTAAACAGAGAATATATCAGATTAATTTTTAAGAGAGTCAAGATACTTTTGAAAATGGATCATATCAAAATGGTGAGGGTACCAAAATATGATGAACTTTCGGTAAGACAACTATATTTGCAAGTGTGTGATGACAAAGAATTGAGCATCTATCAGCCTGATATCTCAGAGAAATCTAAACCTATAGACAGACAATATTTTTTCAATGCACTTAACACAATTCAGGCAGAGTATCTCTCACACTTTATCAACAAGTCAAGGACAAACAGGAATAACGCGGATGGTTTGGGATAGAAGAACGACTTCATCTTTATCTCTGACGATTGATTCTCACAGCTAACCAGCCATCCCTTTATCTCAAGTAACTTACTCTACCTTAACCTTATCAATATTTAGAAAAATCGGGGAGGACTATGCAGCTCTTGAAAGCTTCTACTAAACTAATGAAGGCTAGGAAACCTAAGCTGTCGTCTCCAAAAGTTTTTTCCCTTAAGTGATTTAAAGGAATAGAGCATGCCTCAGCAAGCAAAGTGATATAACTAAGTGATAGATCTTGGCTTATGGAGATGAACACCACTATGTTTGAGCTTCAATCCGACGTTGGCACTATGAATAACATCATAATGAGATTTAACATATGAGCTTTTAAAAGCTTAATTTAAATTAAATTCATAAATAAATTTAATTCATTTTCTTCTTGCATATATCTCTTATAATGTTATCGTCTATAATGCAGAATGCTTGCCTTAGAACTCGTTTTGCATCAAACTTCTCGCCTTATCCAACAATCTTTATCTTCATCCTCTTGAACTAGTTCTTAAGCATAGAAAAGTAATTCTCTATAGGGATGTATTGAGACGAGTATGGTGGAGTGAATATGAGGGTGATTCTAAGCTCCTCGCTCAATGTTTTGATCTTTTTGCTGTGATGCACTCTAAGATTGTCTAAAACGACAGCAAGCCTATTTCTTAAGTTCTATTATTAATATAGTATATTCAAAATGGGGAAATTGTAAAAATAAAATTCAAATTTAAATTTAATTATTAAAAACAGCCTCTTATTTGCATGAGGTTTTAATAGAATTTGATATAGTAAGTATCCAAAAATGTATGTAAGTAATGGCCGTTACTATGAACCAACTTCATGAAAAGTTGGAAAGTTCGAATCCTGCTTTGGAATTTCTTTTATTTTTGATTTAAAATAAATTAACAATAATATTGGAACTAAAAAATAAAAGAAATTCCAAAGCAGGATTCGAACTTTCCAACTTTTCATGAAGTTGGTTCATAGTAACGGCCATTACGTACATACATTTTTGGATACTTACTATATCAAATTCTATTAAAACCTCATGCAAATAAGAGGCTGTTTTTAATAATTAAATTTAAATTTGAATTTTATTTTTACAATTTCCCCATTTTGAATATACTATATTAATAATGCAAGCTTATAATGAAGACAAAAAGTTTTTCAATGTCCACTGACCTCTAATAATTATAGTAAAGCTCCAGACATTTGTCAGGAGACACTCCAGCAACCACAGCAATACATTTTGTGAATTATAGTTTGTCTTTCACAATAATATTCATATTCTTATTGCTGTACTCTTACTTGAGATTAGTAGATTAAGTAAACATCACCTTGTCAATAAATACTGCCTTCTTTCCTTCCTGTAGTGCATAAGTTAGCTTACTTCTCATCTCTTAAAATAGCTTTTGCGTTTTAAGGCTTTAAGTTTGGCTCATGTATTTGTTTACTCAAATGAACTTTCTCTTAATTCCTCTTTCCTTATAAATTCGAGAAAGTTTGGAGGGAGAGATTCTCAGCTCTGGGAACTTCCTATGTAACATCACGTATCTCTCCCCTAAAGTCATTCAAGCTGGAGCTGCAAGGTAGTCCAATTTATGATAAATTCAATGTTATCATCAGATAGTTTAGCAACTTTCTAAACTTGATTATTATCAATAGCTTTTTAGCTTGTGAGTGTGCATTTACTTTTGACCAATGAGCAAGGAATGTTGGTAAGTTCATGAATTGATTAGAATCTTAAGTAGACTGGTGAGTCATGAGGTGGATTCAAGCATTTGAACCTGAGAAACATTATTAAATCATGGAAGGTAGTCAATGCACCTTGTTGATTCATCATAAGAAACGTTTAGATAAAGTTGATTGCGTCAGTTAGTATTTTGAATTCAAATTTAAAAGTGATATTATTGTTATTAAAGACTTTAATATATTTCATCATTTAGTGGGTAAGCAAAGGCTTCCTGTCTAATTTGCATAAAGTTGTTTTTAGGAATTGTCTAAAGTACTAATGAGTTTCATTGTTTTATCCTTGTATAACTTCTTTATAAGTCATTCAAGAAGAATGCTTTTAGTTGAGCAGGTATTGATTTATTAGGATTGTAATATATGCTCATCTATATCCAACTTGTAATCTAATTGTTGTTGAAATTCATCATTAGATAATATTTGAAGCATTCTAGCAAGAAGTTTATTTTTTTAATTATCATTCCTAACTTTCCTCAGTGTTCTCATTCTCCTCTGTCTCCTCGTTCTCCTCGATCTTCTCATTCTCCTCAGTCACTTCGTTCTCTTCATTCTACTCCTTTCCCTCGTCCACCTCGGTCTCTTCATTCTCCTCGTTCTCCTCGTCCTACTCGGTCTCATCGATCTCATTGATATCCTCGTACTCCTCGGTGTCCTAAGTCTCCACATATAAGAAACGCTCATGGTGATCTTCATTGTTATGCATTTTTTGGATTCAGAGCTCCAATCATAAATACTATAGTCTGCTGTAAAGCAATGAATCCACCCAATAATATCAGACATCTTCTTCTTGTGATTTCTAATTTCGGTGTTCCAGCTTTAGGAAAGTAGCCTCATTCTTAATAAAATTTGCTAGCTTTCACAATTGTGTGCAATAAGTCCTAAACTAATCAATACCAATGGGATACAGTAGAGTAAGAATGGTTCCAAAATACAGAACGGTAGCAATTGCTAATTATAAATAAAAGGATGACTAGATTTGATTTCTCTGAGTAAAAAAATAAGCCACTTGAGTTTTAGTAGGCTACGAAAAAGATACAAAGATAAGTATAAAAAGCATGAGAAGATGGTTCACTCATCCAACCGACTTCATTATCTATCATGATAGAGAGAATCTCGATTGACTTTAATAGATCTATAATAAAAACAAAACAGAAATTTTAAGTGTAAATGTTTAGGTGAGAGAATGATTTGTTCTTAAAATTTAGATTTTTATTTCTAATTCTTAAATTTCGTAAAATTTAGAGTAAGTGTAAATGAGTAGAATATTTTAGGGTTTTATTGTTAACTATAATATTAAAGTGATCTGAGTTTAAAATAATTTTGAGTATATAAACTTCATTGTATAAGCAGATATTTTTTGTTATGAAATTATGCTATAATAAATCAATTAGTTATAACGAACCATTATTTCAGTGATTTATAAATTATCAACTTGATTACCAGTAATTTATATCTAGTAGATTAACTAGCTTTAAAAACGCACTATAAGATATTATAAAAGTAATCTAGAACTGATATATCAAAAGATTAATTCAAATAAATAGAGTTAATGATTGTAAAGTTAGTTAGATTCTTACACGAAAATATAAAATTTTTATGAAAGTTCTCCGAAAGAGAGATTTAGACTGGCAAGAGAAGGGAGTGAAATTAATAATACACAAAATAGGCAAAGACAAATACACACAAATGGAGATATTTAATAAGACGGTAGTAAAGCTGAAATTGTTTTTGAATTTCAATTTTGAACATAATAATAGTTATCATTGACTCTTAAATCTATAATTTATAAAAATTTATAATGTTTATCATAATTAAAAGTTAATTAAATATTAATATTGAAAAGTATTGTAATTTAAATATTATTAATATTTAAGATTAATTATAAATAGAAAATATCATGGAAAAATAAGGTTAATGGGCAAAGTATCACATTAAGAATTTAATTTTAATGTAAAATTTTTTTATTAATTAAACTTCATGATTTATTCTTGTTTTACATATGTACAAAACTTGAAATATTTTAAGCATTGAGTGGATTTTTAGGTAAGCATTTGATTTATGATTTTCCAACCAATAAATAATCCGTATCTTAAATGTGTCTAAAGAATTCTTAAAAGTATGAAGAAGGTGTTTGGTGGTTAAATGAAAATGATTGATTAAGTAAAACAATTTATTTTATGCCTCTATAATAAAAGAGCATGGAAAAAAACTATGCACTGAAAAAATATTACTAATAAACACAGTATTTTGATTATTAATAATGCAAAGATTAGAAAGACTCAAAAATATAGCGCTTGAAATTTGGTCATAGAGATAGATTAACAAAATTACACTATTATAGATTTAACCCTTTTCAACAAAAAATTTTAGATATCTGGAAAATACAACTAGTATTTCATATTTTTAATTCTCTACAAGAGGTCACATTTTTGAGGTCATTTGAATATTTGGAAATATAAGCTTATTAAATTATATGAATTACAAATATCACCCAAAAAGTCATCTTTAAATAATATGAAAGTTTAAATTGATCATGAAAATATCCTTCTTAGTTAAGAAGCTCTGAAGAGCACGGGAAGGCAGTTTAAACAAAACTATGAGATTTGATAAAAATCACAAAAAATAATTGTAATTTTTTTGGATATTTTTTAAATCTCAAAATGCAACAATCTTATACTGTGACTATGTTTCCTGCTTCATAGGGTCCAGAGGGCATAGCCAGGATGCGCTTTTAATCATTTATTAGGAATTATAGAAAATAAGCATTTAAATTGCTTCAAAGCACCCTCAGAATCATGACTTTATGAAATTAATTATGGAAATTTCTTTAAAATTTCACACTTTTATAGATTTTACCCTGTTCAACCAAGATTAAACTTTGAAATATTGGTGCAAGTATTGACGTATTTATTTCAACAAAAAAAAAATCCCCTCTAATCTATTTTTTAAGATTAAACTCTTAATATTTACTCAGAGTAAGTTAAAGAGATTAAACTATTAACGTAATTAACAATTAGTATGATTCGCAATTAGTAAAGATATCAAAATTGAGGGAGTTGTAGAATGATTTATATACAATAGGCATTATTGATAATTAAATTAAATATTATCTTTTAATAATTTAAATTTTTTTATATATTTGAGTTTGCTTTTAAATAAATAATCGCGATTACTTGATAGAATAGTCTTTGCTTCAAATTAAAGATTCAAATATCAATTTTAATCAATAATATTACTTAATATATAGTAAGTTTTCAATTATATAAAATTTTTTTAATTCAATAAGTCATTAACTTTATAAAAGTTTTGTATCGTATCTTTATCTTAAAATAATATTGTAGGAATACATTTGAATTTGGAAAATTAATTTAAATTTGAAATTAAATTATTATAATTATTGGCAGTTAAAGTTGTCCAATTTAAATGATCTTGGGCTCATTCGACAGAGAATTCAAAATTAGATGGACTTTACTATTGGCGGTAGTATTTTATTGCATCCCTGGAGCGAGATAACTCGACTTTAATTAAACACCTCTAAATTCATTAAATTATACTCTCACATTAAACTTGAGTTATCTCTCTCCAGGGATGCGATAAAATAGTTCCGCCAATAATAAAGTCTAGCTAATTTTGAATTCTCTATCGAATGAGCCCAAGATCGTTTAAATTGGCCAACTTTAACTGCCAAGATTTTGATTTAATATTTATTTATTTTAAATTAATTTTCCAAATTCAAATGTATTCCTACAATAATACTTCCATATTTTATCTTATAATTTAATTGTTTATTAATGAATTTCATATATGAACTTTAAATACTTATAAAATCTATTATGAAATTATTTTTTTTTTTAGTTTGTAATTTTCATTATTAAACAAATTTATTTCAATTTATTAATTAAAGTATCGAATTTCCCTAAAGAATATTTTTGATGCCAAAAATAATTTTAACTATAATAATTTAATTTACATTTTTTTAATGAAAATTCATACAATATAATGAGAATCAGGATAAAAAATTTAAATCAGAATAAACTAAAATGAATTATAAAATTAAATTAATTAATATCGATAAAAATGATTTTAATAAATATCATATAAATAGGATTTTAATCAAATTAAATATAACATTATGAATACTTAATTTTTCACAAAATTAATAAAATATGATTGAATATTAAGCGAGTATAATTAAAATGGGGAGACAGTTAAAATAAAATCAAAAAAGAGATCAAATAAAATTATGTTCATATCAATATACATGTGTTAAGATAAAACAGTCACTAATTTGAAATATGTTTGAGTAGATCCTTATTTAACTTTAATTAATTAATCAACTATCTAAAAATGGAATTTTTGTTTTTTTCAACTTTTCTGATTTATTTCTATTTTAGCGCAGTGATCAAGTTGATGCTGTAGCTGATCTCTAAGTTTTTCATAAATTTTTCATAGATATCTTCAGGGTATCTTCAGGGTATCTTCCTTGAAAAATAAAAAATGTCGAGACTGTGGAGAGTGTGGAGTTTAGCATCTCTAATAACAGTGGAAATAGCATCAATATCACCAATATTCTCAAAATCAAGCATTATTAGGAGTCTGATTGAAATTCTAGAGAATTTCAAAATTTTACATCACTGATTTTTTCATCGTTTTCAACAACATTATCTTCATCATCAGCTTCAATATTAGGTCTCACATCTATGAATTTAAGAAAAACAAGATGTTTTAGAAAAAATCTCAGACTCCTAATAATGTTTGATTTTGAGAATATTGGTGATATTGATGCTATTTCCACTGTTATTAGAGATGCTAAACTCCACACTCTCCACAGTCTCGACATTTTTTATTTTTCAAGGAAGATACCCTGAAGATACCCTGAAGATATCTATGAAAAATTTATGAAAAACTTAGAGATCAGCTACAGCATCAACTTGATTACTGCGCTAAAATAGAAATAAATCAGAAAAGTTGAAGAAAAAAAAATTCCATTTTTAGATAGTTGATTAATTAATTAAAGTTAAATAAGGATCTACTCAAACATATTTCAAATTAGTGACTGTTTGATCTCAACACATGTATATTGATATGTACATAATTTTATTTGATCTCTTTTTTGATTTTATTTTAACTGTCTCCCCATTTTAATTATACTAGCTTAATAATAAATAAATTTAGATTCAAGAAAAATTTTAATAATAAAGAATAAAACATCAGAAGTATCAGAATTTCAAATTAAATGAAAATGTCTTTTACTAATTACAATAAAGTATATTGATTCAAGTATTTGTAATAAAATCAAGTAATTTAGTTGATAGAAATTAATTTTTGAATCTTTAATATGTAGTAAATTTAATGAATTAATTAATTAATTAATACAACTAACCTAAATTTTCATATAATTGATAAATGGCAAAGTGAAATCAATTACTCTCTTGTTACGATTCACACCTGTTTAAAAGATTCCATTTCTTTAATAGATGTTATCAATAGACTATGGAGAGATCTTAAACTCAGAGAACTGACGGTGAAATATGGTTGCTCGTTGGTCAAGAGAGTAGTGAGCCCAATAATTCAAGGTCTCCTCAATGATAAGGTAGTCAATATGCTTTTTAGGAACTTTGACTTCCTCTCAGGCTTAGAATTCAGCTATTATTGCTTTAATTACATAGCTTTCAAGGAGTTAGAGCCAACTGTTGATGGACTTCTCTTAAAGATAAGTGCAATTGACTTATAGTTCAATACTGGTTGACTTATTGGCTGTATTTATCACATCCAAAGCGCAGTTTAAATACTAATTTTATATGCTCTTCATCATAAATAAACACCAAAAGATTGATATTATTGTCTCGCATTTAATTAATAACCCCAATCCCTAACAAGTTCCCTACAAATCAAAGCACTTAAATATATCTCATTAAGAAGTTACTTTACACTTATTTACCAATATCGATTAAAAATATATTCTTTAGGTTTTTATAAATTATTAGACATAATCATATTTTTATTAATCTATCCATTAATAAACTAAAACTGATTTATATTATCTTATTAAAAAAAAAAATCAAGCCCAAATAAATTAATATTATTATCTTGCAACTTATATTTATTAATACAGTTTCGTTTAATTAAATATTTAAGGAAAGTATTTATTCTTCATGATTTTCTTACTATTTAGTTTAGGGAACAATATTAAACAACGATTCTAAAGATTTGCATGATTTTCATTACTTTAGAATTAAAAATCATTAATATTTGATGTTTTTCATTGATAAACTTTTAATCCCAGAAATTGATACTATTTAATGAACTTTTTATATTCAGCTATTTAGAATATTTCTACTTGCTTACATTAAGTTTTAGTTTATTCAAGCAATTTGAGCAAACTCAAAACAATATATTTCTTCTTGCTATTAATTGAAGCCTATTATCATTTATCATAGAAACTTAGCATCATATTACAAACTACAACATCGCTAAATTAGAAGGCGAGTCTTTTGAAAATTATTGCATTGGTTCCTATTTATATACTGATAAATTAGACATAATAATATGTAAATTAATTTAGCATATTATCAAGTTTACTCTTAGTGAGATACTGAAGAATAAGTTCATACACTTATGTGAACACAGTTGGTGGACTAGTGTTGGAGACAGACCTTCAGCTGTTTTAGGCAGGTTTTCGTATTTCTACTGGGCTAATATTATAACTTTTACGTAATTTCATTTATTTTTAATCTTTCTACAAAAAATAATATTTATGATATATATTTTTAATTTATAAGCCATTAGAGCTTATTTTAATAACGTAAGTACACATCAGCAAGAAACCATGAAAAATAAAGTAAATAAGTTTATAACGGCATCTTCTTACAAACTCCAATCAGCCAGTAGAGTACTTTATCAAATTAGAATTTTGACTTCTGCTTTCATCAATTTCAGAGCTCCTATAATTACCAGCAAGCAAAGACACCTAAACGAAAGTCAAATAAATATATTTTTAGAGTAAGTTTCATATAAATATCAATAAATTTCTACTAATATTTGTTACAATATGGTAATCTTAACATATAAGGGTTGATTTTCTGATACTATCATTCTATTAATTCATACTTATTAAGCATTAAACAATATTCAAACATATGATAACTATTAAAAGGGCGGTATCTGTTGAATTTAATGTGGGAAGAAAAGTCTACAGTTAAATATATTTTATCAAGCAAGAATAATTATTGAGATATTTATACTTATTTTGTTTTGATAATGTTAAAATTAGACAACAATTATTTAATGATTAATCTGCTATCTAGAAAGGATTTCTTATTAATAACACTTAAAGATAAAACAATAAAATAAAAGAATTTAAATTAAATTGCGGTAATTCGTATAAAATTAAAAGAAAATTATAAAATAATTTATAGAGGTCAATACAAAACAATTTATCAATAAAGCCAATATTAATTTTATTATTTAATACCAGTATAAGAGAAAAATATTTTTATATAGTTTGTCATTTAATATATTATTTTATAATAAATGATTATATTTAGTATTTTTTTCATTTCTTAATTTAGTTTAGGAAAATTTTAATACTTAGACAATGATTCCCAGTAAATCTAATTGTCCTCTTAGAAATACACAACATTTAATTTGAATATTTTGCAGACAAATAACAGTAATTTAATAAATTTGATTTTAAAACACTTTATTATATATATTCAACATGTTTCAAATAAATACTTTGACAACCTTTCTCTATTACGGTATATCATTTCAGTATTTAATTTATACGATAAACCGTAATATGACTCATTTTTATGAATCCCAATATAACTATGAACCTGAAAACTCCAGTCTAATTGTTTAAAGTATTAAAATGTTATGCAGTTAAATCTAGCACGTCTATGTTTACCTTAATCAAAATTGTGCCAAGCTATCTATACATTGAAATCACAAGCTATTCGCTAACCAAGGGAATTCTTAAGAATCACTTTAAAGACGACAGGTGTTTAGGTATCAAAGCAATTAGCAAGCTCAACATAAAATTAGCAGCGACAGATCTTAAAAATCTCTAGGAACTTCTTGCTCTGCACCCACATTTAATTCAATTGGCAGGAAATGAAGAAATTTTCACCATACATAAATAAAAATCAAGTGCGGCAAGCTCAAGAGCTCATTCTTCTCTTTCTACTTCAAAAACTATTAAGGAAGTGTTAGTAGAGTTCAAAAATAATATAAAAAGTTGCCAGATTAACACTTTTTCAGATTATATAAAAATATGCTGGTAAAATGCATGCGATGTGGTCTCAATACAAGAGATTGAAGAGAGATTAAGAGGTAAAATGAAACTTGTGGCTTTATCAGTACTGCTTTTAAGGAAGATCATTCAAGGTAATAGGATCATTTTAGACATTTTTCATAAAAGTTATTAAGTCACTTAATTGAAGTGAGACAGTTTTAATCGATAGTTTTATAGAATTATTTTAATTAGTTTTTATAAGCGACTTATAGAAATAAATATTTGAACATTAATATATGTAATATTGGGTTTATATTGATAATAATATATAATAATAATAATATTACAGAAATTTTCATTAGTATTGTGTTGAAAATTAGTGAGGCAAAAGCTGCAAATTTTTCTTACTTTTGCCCCACTTTTAAAATCTATGTTTGATACAATATTATTATCATTTTTTATAGTAATTTTTTAATTTAATAACAATATACATCTTTTGTGATGATTATAAATTATATAAAATATTAACTTACTTTTATTAACTTTTGTGATGGAAATATTCTAAAGTATCGATTTTGCTAGTTTAATTATCTTAACTATATTTATTTCTATTTATTAAGGATTTAAAATCAGAAATTGAAAAATAACAGAAATTATTCAAAGTTAACTATCTTTTTGACAAAAATTTACTGCTTGAATTAATAATCAATATATATAAAACCCCGTTAGTCAAATAAGAATGAAGATTGGGGATTAAGAATAATAAAATTAAAATTAAATTATAATTGGCTGAAATTAATTATAATTATGCTAAAAACAAATATAATCACCCTGATTGGTTTATTTTATAGAGACAATTATTCGAGCCAATAGTTTTAATAAGTGGCCAAAACTTTAATAATTTACACCAATAATAATATATTCTTAATTTTATTATTCTAAATCCCCAATCTTCATGCTTAGTTGACTTACGGGGTTTTATAAGCCAATGATTACACTAATAGATTGTTTAAACTTTCATTTCAATAAAACAATTATAAAATTATGATTGATAATAAACAAACAAATTACTTAAAAATCTTTTATCATTTATAATGGACATTTTTGATTCCTTTATATTTATTGAATTTGATTCATTAAAAGATCTATATTAATATTCAACTAGTAACTATACTATACTTAATAGATTTATTTCTACAACTCACTTATAAAGACTAATTTTGGTAAATGGAAATTTGGTGAAGCTTTGGAGGCGTTGTTTTAAGTTATCGTTCATAAATAAATCATTATAAACGTTGTTTGTTCTCATTGGGAAGGCAAATACGGTAAGACTAGCTTTGTGAAGATGCTCCAGTAAATCTTTGTAAGCAACATACTCTAAGTGAGTCAATTTCATTTCAAATTACAAGTGATATAAATAAAATTCCAGCCACAGATCGTTCTCATTAATGAAATGAATGACAAGCATTTCCTTAGCAACAATAAGATAACCAAAATTAAAAGTTTGTTGGAAGGGTGAGTGTGGGTACTCAACAGAGGCAAAAATATGGATGTGACATTAGAGTATATTGACAACGCAGTTGTAATCACCACTAATACTTTGCCACTCAAAAAACTTAAAAATATAGGCTAAGAAGTGATTGAGACCCGATGGCTCTTAATTGATTTATACAATGTGAAGATTAGTAAAGGGAATAAGCTGCTATTTGACACTAATGATTTAGAAGAGTATTTGATGGCATGTATAGATGAAAACAAATAAATTTTTAGCCATATGATTTAAACATAAGCAGTGATGTGAGAGCAATGATAGAGAAAGAAGATGAAGAAGAAAAATTAGATTCATAATAAGACAGACTTTCATTTTATTGCTAAAATAATTCATAATTATAATCATATAATAAAGTCTTATAAATCACATTTATAATATTACATATTTTTTATCTACAAAAGATTCCGGTCAAATGTGTAATTAGTTAAATTTATTTTGAATTTGATATTAAGTAATATTATTATAGAATAATATTTGTAAATCCTGTGAATTTTAAAGAGAATAACGGTCATATTGGTCATTCTGTAAATTTATAATATGGTCAAAGAAATAGGGTGACAATAAAGAATTAGATTATCTCCATAAATAAAAAAGGACATATACGGGGCATAATTGGAAACATAACGGTAAGTATTTATGAAAAAATTTAATCTATAAGCTATTATAGTAGTTATAATTATTTATTTTTTAATATTTTATTTTATTTTTTCAATCTCCCGATTAAATTCTATTTTATCTATATTAAAAGTCAAGGTGTTTAAGCTATCCTCAACATTCTCGCATCGTTATAATAAGTTTTAGGATTGTATAGGGGATATTTAACTTGAGAAATTTATACAACTTTAATTTTGGTTATTTTCCTGCTAACTTTGTTGATGTAGATATCTAATGTTAATTTTATAGAATCTAAATTTC
Organism: Oxytricha trifallax; assembly: GCA_000711775.1. NCBI lineage: Eukaryota > Ciliophora > Spirotrichea > Sporadotrichida > Oxytrichidae > Oxytricha > Oxytricha trifallax. Next base: position 38,599 of record ARYC01006593.1, read on the forward strand.
ATTTTGTTATAACTGCTTCTTCTCATCATTTTATTAGCTGTCTAAGGCATTAACTTTGTCTAGGGATACCATATTTTGATAATTTGATAACAATTTCTGCGATGCTAAAGTTATTTGATAATAATTTAAGTTAATTGTTATTCTTGACCAAGAAGTGGATGAAGCAGCTGACTTTAAGCAGTCTTTATTTATCTTTAGTATTTACACAAACTCCAATAAGAAATTAATTTTATTGAATTTGTTCTGGCTGGATCATAAGAACCAAGTGCTGGAACTTAATCAGTTTCTGCCAAGCTATTTCGTGGATTTGGATATCCAAAATTTTATATAACTTTCTTTTAGCTTTTTTTTGTTTGAAAATGCCATTGATTGGCCTGGTTCCTATAATATTAGCTTTTAACTCTTGAATGTGATACAGAAAATAGTAGCTTGGATAACTTTAAGAGATTAGTAAGTCTTGTCATCAATGAGGCCTCCAATCTAAGTAGCTGCTTGGGCTTGTTATAAGGAATAGGATAAATTCTTGTTAATCTCTTTAAATTTTAATCTGGTTCATTCCTTTTTTGTTTATCCTGTAAATTATTGCATGTTCAAAATTTAGATTTGCTAAAGGTTTTCTTATTTTTAGAATAGGAATAGTGCCTAAGCTGAGATTTGTCAATTGAAAAGCCGTTTTGACATGTATGATGAGATATCTTCTTTGATGAATTTAACTTCTTGTCAATTGACATTTTTAAGGAATACTTCTCTTGTTTTGAGTATTTAATTTGATAACAGATTTGGAGTACCTTCCCACAAATCTGCATCGAGGATAAGCAAATGCCACTGCTGTAAAGAACAAAGAACAATTTATGATTCGCATATTTTTTAATTACATTTGAGATTAAACTTTTAAATATTTGGTAGCCCTAGCTCTCTGGAAGGAAGATATGCCAAAGATATGTCAAACATTGGAAAATTAAGAACAGCCATTTTAGTTAAAGAGCAGCAACTTTGAATCTCCACTCAAAGAGAAATAAATTCTAGAAATAAACAAAATAAAATAATTAAATTGATTCTGTGCTTTATTAACTTAATTAAATATATATATTTAACATTATATTAATGTTGAATATAAAGCAGTTTACTAAATTAAGGCATATTTTTACTCAGAAAAATTATATAATTAGAGGCAGTTACTTATTTTTATAATTATTTGTTGTGTTTATTTTTTTAATTTTCCCAAATAAAATGTATTTTAATAATTATTAAATATTTTCAATATATATTAGTATTTTATTTATATTTAATATTATAATTTCTATAAATTTCATGATCTATTAAGCTCATATATAAATCAAGCAGTTTAACACTGGTATAGATAGTTAGAAGATCTTGAGGAAGAAACAGCATTTAGAATCTCCCAGTTTAAAGTATTCTTCATTTGAAATTAAGATCGAATTCATCCATAAAAAATCACCTTCGAAAATGAATTCTGCTTTTTTAAATAAAAAGTGAGTACTACATAACTTGCTGCTTATTTAGAAATACGAGTCACTCTTAACTAGCTAACTAGTCTTACACCACTTGAACTTGATAACGAGCTTTGCTTTGGTTTTGTTTTGTTTTGAATTTATTACATGTCCTTAAATATGTTGGGTACAATGAAACCTCAGATCAATACATTAATGAAACTACGATATTAATTATTAAAACTAATTTTTATGATGAATATTTACTCATGACAATCATAAATTTTAAAGTATGAAATAGCATTCTAAATAATTTTATATCTTAAATAAACCCATATTTAAATATTAAATAAAAGATCCTTATCAATAATTTAGTTTTGGTAGAGTCTCTGTTGACTTAAATGCCAAAAAAATTATTTAAGCAAGAGGAAAGAAGATGAAACTAAGAATAGCATATAAATAAGAAAGATATAAGATGCAACTAAAGGGTAAAAGCCTATAAAAATAAAATATTAATAAATAAGACTTTTAAATCTACTAAGGTCGCATAAGCCATACATTATTAAAATTTTTATAATTTTCTAACTTTTAGCTCCTAAGAAATAGTTAAATTTAAATCATAATAATTTCATGCTTATGCTGAGAATTTTTCCAATTAATTTATTAAATTAGTACGATTGTTTCAAGATATATTCAATACACAAATTCAGTTGATCTCAACATAAATTTTATCCAACCTTTTTTTGAAATAAGAGTTTTAAAACAAACTCTTATCAAATATATATATATAAATATATATATCAAATATAAATAATGGAGGGATGAGGTGATAATGATTCTTTAGATCTTACAACCTTTTACAATATTCAAAAGCATACTATCTAATATTTTCTGTGAAACTCAACTTCTATTGTAGGAATACATTCGAAATGGGAATATTATAATTAATTAAATAAATATGTTTAGAAATTTGTGGCAGCTAAAGTTGGCCAATTTAAAAGATCTAAGGCTCATTCGATAGATAATCCAAAATATGCTGGACTTTAATATTGGCGGTACTATTTTATCACATCGAGGGAGCGAGATAACTTCACTTTAATTAAACTCATCTAAATTCAATAAATTATACCCTCACATTAAAGTCAAGTTATCTAGCTCAATGGATGCGATAAAATAGTACCGCCAATAGTAAAGTCCAGCTAATTTTGAATTCTCTATCGAATGAGCCCAAGATCGTTTAAATTGGCCAACTTTAACTGCCACAAATTTCTAATCATATTTATTTAATTAATTATAATATTCCCATTTCGAATGTATTCCTACAATACCACTTCTTTAGTTACTTTAATTCAAATAATTATCTCCTATTAATTGTCAGAAATATTCCCACTAATTCTTTACTAAATTAATATCATATTATAGACAATTCAATAGCATATAGCTTTATTCATTTCAAATCCTATTTACAAATAATGATTTCATTATTTATTCTAGTAAGATAAATCAATAAAGAATGTTTTACTCAATATTTTATATAATATTCCTCAATAATTTATGTATTATATTTTTATGTTTAAAATAAATTGTTAAACTTACATAAGAAAAAGTTAAAAAAATTGAAATTAAGCTAGTATTGCTGATAATTGATCAAGAGATAAGATAATTAAATATCATTTATGAATGGTAAATAGATAATCTTTCTTTGAAATATAGCAACCTTATAGAGTGTTCATTACCAATAAAAATTTTCTTTTAATAATTTGAAATTTTATTATAATTATTAACAAATTTTTAATTATTTAAGAAAAAATGCTGGTCATATTTTATTTTTGTAATTTTAACTTGTTAAATCTACTTATATTTTATTCTGTGTTTTTAATGAATTGTTTTCTTGTAATTTTAAATAAAATCAAGTATTTTTTAATATAATCATACAAATATTATAATTTTATAAGACTATTTCGATTAATGTAAGAAAACTTAGATGAGGCGTATTTTACCTGAAAAAAATACATTAATTTGTAAAAAGGAGATTTATGAATGATCTTTTCAAATTTAACTAATAATATTGTATAAAAGAAAAGAGAAATAAAATTTTATGGCATTAAAACAAGTGTAAAACATTAACTTGTAAGTATTTAAACGATTAAAGAACTATTCTTGAATAAATATTTAAATTAAAACATTTTAAATAAGCAATAAAATATGCTTACCCTTTTAATTATTATGAGTGGTATCATCAATTTCGGTAAATTTAATTGATTTTATTAATAAATTCTTATATTTTATGTAATTTTCACTTCATCTATAGTTGTCTCATCAGTTACTGTGAATTCAATTGATTTTATTTAATAAATTCTTATTTTTTATGTAATTTTCACTTCATCTATACAGGTCTCATCAATTACTGTGAATTCAATTGATTTTATATAATAAATTCTTATATTTTATGTAATTTTCACTTCATCTATACTGGTCTCATCAGTTACTGTGAATTCAATTGATTTTATATAATAAATTCTTATATTTTATGTAATTTTCACTTCATCTATACTGGTCTCATCAATTACTGTGAATTCAATTGATTTTATTAATAAATTCTTATATTTTATTTAATTTTCACTTCATCTATAGTTGTCTCATCAGTTACTGTGAATTCAATTGATTTTATATAATAAATTCTTATATTTTATGTAATTTTCACTTCATCTATAGTTGTCTCATCAGTTACTGTAAATTCAATTGATTTTATATAATAAATTCTTATATTTTATGTAATTTTCACTTCATCTATACTGGTCTCATCAGTTACTGTGAATTCAATTGATTTTATATAATAAATTCTTATATTTTATTTAATTTTCACTTCATCTATAGTTGTCTCATCAGTTACTGTGAATTCAATTGATTTTATTTAATAAATTCTTATATTTTTATGTAATTTTCACTTGCATCTATACTGGTCTCATCAGTTACTGTGAATTCAATTGATTTTATATAATAAATTCTTATATTTTATTTAATTTTCACTTCATCTATAGTTGTCTCATCAGTTACTGTGAATTCAATTGATTTTATTTAATAAATTCTTATATTTTATGTAATTTTCACTTCATCTATAGTTGTCTCATCAGTTACTGTGAATTCAATTGATTTTATTTAATAAATTCTTATTTTTTATGTAATTTTCACTTCATCTATACAGGTCTCATCAATTACTGTGAATTCAATTGATTTTATATAATAAATTCTTATATTTTATGTAATTTTCACTTCATCTATACTGGTCTCATCAGTTACTGTGAATTTAATTGATTTTATATAATAAATTCATATATTTTCTTTTATTTTCTCTTCATCTATAGTGGTCTCATCAATTTCTGTGGATTTATTGATTTTATAATATAAATTCAAATTTTTTCTTTTATTTTCTCTTCATCTATAGTGGTCTCATCAATTTCAGTAAATTAAATGATTTTATATAATAAATTCTAATATTTTCTTTTATTTTCTCTTCATCTATAGTTGTCTCATCAGTTACTGTGAATTCAATTGATTTTATATAATAAATTCTTATATTTTATTTAATTTTCACTTCATCTATAGTTGTCTCATCAGTTACTGTGAATTCAATTGATTTTATTTAATAAATTCTTATATTTTATGTAATTTCCACTTCATCTATACTGGTCTCATCAGTTACTGTGAATTCAATTGATTTTATATAATAAATTCTTATATTTTATTTAATTTTCACTTCATCTATAGTTGTCTCATCAGTTACTGTGAATTCAATTGATTTTATTTAATAAATTCTTATATTTATGTAATTTTCACTTCATCTATAGTTGTATCATCAGTTACTGTGAATTTAATTGATTTTATATAATAAATTCTTATATTTTATGTAATTTTCACTTCATCTATACAGGGCTCATCAGTTACTGTGAATTCAATTGATTTTATATAATAAATTCTTATATTTTATGTAATTTTCACTTCATCTATACTGGTCTCATCAGTTACTGTGAATTCAATTGATTTTATATAATAAATTCTTATATTTTATTTAATTTTCACTTCATCTATAGTTGTCTCATCAGTTACTGTGAATTCAATTGATTTTATATAATAAATTCTTATATTTTATGTAATTTTCACTTCATCTATAGTTGTCTCATCAGTTACTGTAAATTCAATTGATTTTATATAATAAATTCTTATATTTTATGTAATTTTCACTTCATCTATA
>ARYC01006595.1:0-28615 GCA_000711775.1 Oxytricha trifallax
TAAAGGACTATATTTATTTTTAATTTCAAATTATAAACAACTTACTTATGCGATCACATATCATACTTTTAATTAAGAAATTAACTCACTTTAATTCTAGAAATAAATAAAATAACTTATATGCTGAGCTATGATTTGAAATAATTATTTGGACTACAGATTCATGATACAATTCCTCTTTTTATCACACAGCATCAGAAGTAAAAACTCGCTCTGATAATTTACTTTATGCTGATAATACTTCAGGAGAAGAGGCTGAGTTTGGAATAGAAAATCAAAAATTATATATTTTTATGTTGCAGATGCTTAAACAATTCTCACATTCTAAAAAAATTCTTTCCCTAATCACAATATGTACTAAATAGATTATTCATTGCCTTGTGAAAAGTTAATAAGTTTTTAAATTGTTTTTAAATCCTTATTCAAATAATTTTTCTGCATTAATTCTCATTTTTTAAGTAAAGTTAACTAATATCTTTGTAATTAAGCATGATAAAATGCCATTAATTTTTAGGCAATGTACAAATATACAGAATTACGAAAATTTTAAGCGCCATCTTTTGTTTTTACTTTAAATGGTAAATTAATCTTGACTGATAATTCAGCGGTAAGCATTGATGCTTACTGCTCAACAACTAAATCAATTTCTAAAATTATAGATTTTGACGTTATTTTTGAGAGATCTTTTATTAGAACTTACTGCTATTATCTTTCTTTCTTGTCTTTCATTTTTAGTTCTGCTTCAAGTAATAAATTTAATGCTATGAAATACGAAAAAGAATAGTTATTGCTCAGCCAATGATACTAAATTTGGAATTTCATTCTTAACAAACATTTAAAGACTGAGACAATAATTTAAAAAGCAAGATATAGCGATATGATAGTTGGGCCTTACAACTCGAATGGAGTACTTTGGTAACCATTATAACTAGATATTTAGAAATTCGTAACAATAAAGATAGCTATACTTTCGCAGCGACGATGTCACATCCTTATACTATTGGATGGTAAGGATCAGCAAATGTTTATATTTTTTAGGAAATATGAATATTTACTTTTTGTTAAAAATTAAACCATTTAAAATTTTTATTAAGGGTAGTATCATTTACGAAAGTTAATTATAAATTTATAATGAAACGGACTGCTTACCAAATAACATATTTTGTGACTAATTAATAATAAAAAACTGGTTGCATAACCTTCTTAATAAGAATAAATTAGAATACTTCAAAATAATTCGCATGAATCATTGAAATTTTATAGCTAAAAAAAGAATGAAGCACTAAAATCATTTTAGAAATTTAAATCTACTTCTCTATTTCTGTTTATTGATATTTTATTTTCTTATAAATTAATATTTATAAAATTACTATAAAATACATTGTGAAATTAGTATTTTTAATTTCTGTGAATATTCATTAATCCCAATTATTAAAGAATTCTATCTATTTCTAAGAAATGACATTTATTATTTACCATTACCTAATCTTCCTAAGCATATAAGATTTTGGTTGTAGGTAACAACATTCTTTTGATGTTAACTGAGCCTGATGTTTAAAGCAAGCATTAAATCTAAAATCTGGACAAGATTTTGGATTTATTGTTACTGTCCTTTGATCCATGACTTTTTACTCAACTCAAACTAACAACTGGGTTACTATAAAAAATAAAAATTTTATTGTAAGTAAGATTCTTAATGAAGCTATATTCATCTTCTATTATATTAATTGAAAAGAAATATAAATTCTCTTAAATAATGATGATGAAGGTTATCCTTTAAGCATCCGTTTGAATATCTTTAATGTCCTGTTATAGTAAGAAATGATGTCTGCTTGCAACAATTGTATATATTTAACAGCGATTTGAAGTTAATTAAAAGGGGCGTATCTTCTGAGTTTGCATTAAAATATTAAAAGCATTGAAACTTTTATGGATCTTCAAGAACAGTCATTCTTTGAGTATCTTAGAAGCTCTATCTATTGCTTCTTAATAATATCAACCATCTCGCTTAGGATGATATTTTACCTGCAGTTGAAGTGATTCAAACTTTCTCTATTAGAAGCACAAGCCGGGATTCTTCCAGGCATGATAGAACTGATGATGTGTTTTTCTTAGTTGAAAGCCTCTGCTTAGATAACACAGAAGTAATTGAAGGGTCTTTCCCCAGTTTTAATTGTCCGTGATTAGCTCCAATGTCTTCGTGAAGGAAAAATATCACTCTAGCAATTAAGGCAAGGCAAAAGAGCAGCGCATAAAATTTCTGATAATTAAATTTGAGGACTTCATTCATTAGGTCCTTTTTTACTCTAATATTTTACTCTGACTTAATATTTCCAAAGAAGAGAACTTTCAAGTATTTTATATAATTTATCAACTCAAACGTAGTTTATTTATTATCCTCTACCTTCACTAAGGTATCTATAAGTGCATCTTCTTTGAAAAAAAATTAATATTCTTGAATTTCTTTTGTAACTATCACTGTTAAAGTATAAGCTTTTATTTAAGTTATGTGACGTGAGGTAAGCTACAAAAGCTTCTTGATGAGTTATCAACAGTTCTTAGTCTTCAATTGCTGTACATTCTTGTACGAAACAAGATTTTCTAATCCTAAAGTTGAATAATTATGACTTTCAAATAATTCCAGAGATAAAGCTTAATTAACATGAAGTTTAAATTTAGTACGGATTTTTATACTTACTCATTAGCACAATCCCTGAATTAGATAAGCCAAGATTAAAAATATGATGTCTGATGCTTGGCATCAATTGCTTCTTATGTGTTTTATAAGATTTATATCATTGGGAGTTTAATTCAATTTATTATTATATTGATAACATATTAACTGTTATTAAGTTTAATACTAAAATAAAGTAGCAAATAAAAATGTATAAATCACCTCCATAATTGATCGCAAGTAAAGTAATGAATTAATCTATCTAATAAAAAGATATAGATAATTTCATAAAATGTAGTTTATATTAGCAGATTACATTAGAATAAATTATTTGAAAAGAACATTATTAGGATTGTGTCAACGAGCAGAGATATGTTAGCATTTAAACATCTAAGAAAAATCTATTCATAGCTGATTGATTTATTTATAGTGGATGAAATGTTCAGAAATGGCATAATTGAATTGAAACTTAAGGAATCCACAAGCAGATTGGAGGAACTTATGAAAAAATAAGAGGAAAAGCAGCAAGAATTAGAACGACCACATATTTTAGAGTATCAATAATTCAATAGAGCATGGTATGAACAGACTTTGTAATTACATAATGATTATAAGATATAAACGAATGAGCTTGATAATAAACAGAACTCAAATATAACATAGTCAAACTAGTGAATGAGACGTCAACTCTCTGCCCAAAGCTTCTTCTGAGCTCTTGAACAAGAAATAAAATTTAAGAATAATTGAGACTTTAAGGAATGTTAGATTATTAGACTATGATTTTTATAATAAATGTATAGTTACAAGAGCACACATCAAATGAAAATGGAGGTGCATTTAAAAAAGCAGCAAAATATAGAAATCATTTATTGGTTTGAGAGAAGAAGTTTGTTCCTTTAGAAGCTACTCTAATAAACAAGAAAATAATTGAATTGACTACATACAGGCATAAGCTTGAAAGATTGGCAGTATCGCACTAAAAATAGAGAGCAAGAGCAAAATAAGTAATAATTTCAGTCTTTTATAAATTTTATAAAAAACTGGAATTAAGATACTAAAACATGAGTAATGACCCTAACAATCAACAAAATTTTGAAAAAATTAGGATTTAAAAGAAATTAAATGGTGGTTCTTCAGATAAGAGTAAAATTCCTAACCTTAGCAATTCACCATCAAAAAAATATTTATAATACTTTAAGTTGTTGCTAAGTGAAGGTGGTTAAAGATGAATCAAATTTTTCTGTATTTTTCAAAATAGAAATTAATTTTATATTTCATTTAAGTAAAAAGTTAAATAATCAATTGAGTATCATTACATTTTGTGATAGATGTAATTGAGGGATGAAAGTGATTTGTGTTAAATATAAGTTCTTATATAATATAAAAGAGAATTAATTTAAGAGAGCTTCTAGCCAAAAAGTGCAAATCTATATTCTAGGCATATTTTATCCCTGTAAAAGGTATTGCTTCATTAATTGAATAATTTCTTTTAAAGGATAGCACAAAGACATACCCAAAGTTGGTAAAAGCAAACCTAGTAAGCAAAAGTTTTAATATGACCAGCTATTTAGTTTCCATTACTATTATCAAGAAAAGATGAATAATTTGACAACTTTAATGGGCCTTTCTTGTAAGATATTTTCCTTAAATATCTTTAAAATAAGATAGAATTAATGCTCTTCATTAAAACATCGTTTTTAACTCACATCTTGATGAAAGGGAAAAGGTATGCTAGAATCTCTTTGGCTTTTACCAAATAAAAACTCAAAAAAATGAAGGTAAACGCCTGATATTTCCATTCACAACGCTGTCTTTTATAATAATCCCCTAATCTCAATTTGCTACTAAATATAATGGCTAAGCAAAGAACTTTGCATTGTAAAATAGCAAAACAAATAAAATATTTCTCAATTAAAAGAATATTAATAAGAGGAAAGTATACGTGAGTCATAAAGAGAGCAAACAACAAAATAAAAAATCTATGGACTTTGGGAAATTGAATTGTAGCAGTTTATCTAAAAAGAAACTTAACAATAGCCGAATCAATTGTAAGAATTTAGGCCTCCAAATCACTTTATTGAAGAACAGAAGAAAACCTGCCTCAAATATTTATTGAAGAAAGATTTTAAAATTCTCCAATTCAATATAATTTCAAATTTTATAAATTTATACTAAAGCTCAATCCTTCTTAAAAGTAAGATGATTAATTGGACACTGACTTAGAGCTTTGCCACTTAAACATTTTGAGAAAAGATTTGAACATATCGATTAGATAGTCGAGCCAAAGAAAGATCTAAAAGCTTAAAAAAAGGAGGTATGATTGATAGCAGTAATTTGAAGAGGAAATTATGGGATTCTCTAACTACTAAAAATAATACATAGTCACTTATCTACTAGCAAAATGCAATAATAAGTGCTAACTACACATATTGATTATTCCCTTAAATTAAGAAGTTAACTTGCTAACAATTCAAAATGTTCAACCTAAAAAACAGAGATTGCGAATCATTACATTTTAGACAAGACCTTATTAAATAAGAAAAAAAGAAGCAATACCTAAACTAAGTTGAAAATAATTGCAACCGATAGTTTTGTTCTCTTTTCTTAAAAATAAACCTTAATGTAGCTCAAAACGAAAAAGATTGGATATATTCTCTCTGCAAAGGAAATATATTATTGTACAAGATGTCTGAGAGAAGATAAGTTGACTAGGGTAGAGGAATCTTATATCAAATAGCCTTAAAGAGATTCAGAAACATTTTAATCAACCTTCTAAGACCCTTGAGAGACTTATTTACTAAGATAACTATATAGATAATAGAATAAAAAGCAACTATGATAGTATCGTAATAACTTGCCGAATATCTCCAATAGCTATTAAAGACTATAACAATAACGCCAAAAAGAACGCCACTGTTTTATTTTTAGAATAATTTATTCATGAGAATCCCATAAATTACTTGATTTTTTATTAAAGATTAAGCAATTCTAAGACCCAAAGAAGAGAATTAAAAATTTACAATAGGAAATTAATAAATTTAATCAAAAACTTAATAAATTAAAAAGAGTATTTCTATCGATCAGATTAAGAGCAACTACAGCACTCACATAAAATGTAAGTTACAAAATATTATAAATAAATATTCTTTTACTGATCTTAACTGGTTCATCGCAAAGAGACACAGATAGGGGTCTTAGCATGCTTGAAAGATACTGATGATGAATACGATAACTATGATGAGGAAGATGAAACAATTTTAGAGAGATTTTCATTGTAAATTAATATAATAATTATTTGTTTTAATGTTAACACAATAATTATAAATTTTGATTTTTCATATTATAATTCATGTATGAGTGAGGGCTAATGCTATAGAGAGCTTAGATAATATCACAAATTAAGTCAGAATTTACCAGATTTCAATTATAGTTAAGGGTCTTGTGGTCCAAAAAGTTAATCGATTTAAAAAATAGTCATCAAAATTTATAATCAAATAATAATAAATAAAATATTGCAAGTATAATTCCTAAAGAAAAATATTATAAATCGAAGATAAAGCTTATAAAAATAAACAAGAAGTTGTATAACCATGTATCTATAAAGAAGCCAATGAATTTAAAAAATCTGACTCCCCATGTTTGATGTCCTAAGCTTAAAATCATTCCACCGCTGAATCCAAAGAAATAGGAAGAAGATCTACCTTCGATAAGTATAAGTTTATAGCAAAAGTCCTAAGGTTGTCAAAAGCGAGAGTTTAACCCCAAAACTTATAGAAATAAAATCATATAAATAAAACTCAAGTCTAAGTTAAAGACTTCCAAAATGAGTTCACAAAAGAAGAAACTGACTCTCAATAATAAACAAAAAAAGACTTTCAGTCTCAAGAAAATTAAAAAGTCTATTCAAACGAATAAAGGCTGATAAAGGCAACAAGACTTCCTTATAATAGTAAAAAATTGAATTACTTTCAATGCATAACTAGACTCCTTATTTGTTCCTTTGATGAAACCCACTTTTCTCGTCTCTTAATAATTTACTTTTATATATTACTGCACAGTATTTATTATTCCAACTCACACTAACCCAATCTCATTTGAAATTAATTATATTATAATTCCAAGAGTCTTTAAAAAAATCACTTTTTAATTATCTAAAAATAAATCCATTTTAATTATTTTTACTTAAATTAAAAGTAAATCAATATGTTAAGCAAAAGCTTTATTATTATACAATCTTTTTTACAATCTTGATAGATTCTAAAATTAAAAATATTTTGTAAAATAAATTATTTTCTACTGTTATATTAGTTCTACTAATCTAGATGGTGATTGTATTGTTATAGTTGTTTTTGTTAGACCAATTTCTATTTTGTCTATTTTTCTCACTACCATTTTGCTCGATAATTTCACTTTTACCTATCTTTATCATAATTTACTGAACTGTGAGGCACTCTAAAGTAAAATAATACAATTAAATGTTAAACTACGGGAGTGAAGAGTTTTGATTGACATTTTTAACCAAGTACATTGCCTTATTTTGCTTGATTTTGCTACTTGGCTGAAGTATAATTGAAGGTTTACTAAGATGGAGAAATAAGACTATTTGCTACAAAGGAAATCCATAAATCAGAATGTTTTTGTAAGTCAGGCAATTATCTCTGATGAAACTTAGCATTTTACGGGATTTAATAGCCAGGAACATTTAACTCTGCTTTCTTTATTTAGATTTAAAAGTTATTATAAGTCAAACATAATTTCTGTGGCTGTTCGTGGTGTGTTTTTTATTCCAATTATGTTAGGAATTCTTCTGATATTGTGACTGATGGAGTGCTTTTCCTGCATAATTTATGAAGTATATGCCTCAAGCATTTTTCCATCTTCATTTTATTCCATTTAGTTTTAGTAAACTTCTTAGTCACCCAATCTTTATGTTTATGTATGTGCATCATATTTATTCACCCATTTGGCAAAAAATACAGTTGTGTGAACAAAATTATTTTAAATATCCTCTGTTCTTAGGTATTTCCTAAATATTCATGAAAGATGAGCGAATGTGCTCTTAAAATAGTACTAAAAGTATTTCAGCTATTTAGAGAGAGTTTAAGCAAACTTTGTCATTTCCTACAAATATTGCTTTTTGTATTTTATGTAGAGCTGCAACATCTGATTTATTTGCTTTAGTATTCTGATCATTCATATTGTTTATAAAATACTCTATATTTATAGAACTTATATTTTTCATTCAAGATATAATTATCATGCATGAACCTAATTTGAATCAACATTTGATATGCAGCGAACATTAGATTAACCATTTAATTATGATTTATAATTGGAAATTGATAAATTTAATCTAAAACTTTATAAATTAATAAGTATTCTTATAGATTAGACGCAGGTGCCAGTTAGAGCACTCACTTAAAATGTAAGTTACACATCTTTAATTTATTAAGTGGTCCAACTTGGTAAGACCACAAATGTCACTGGACAAGTGCATCGCAAAGATACATAGAGAGGGGACTTATAAGACTCTCTTCATACAAGTGATGAAGATGACTATGGCGATGAGGAAGATAAAAACGTTATAATTTACATTTCCATTTTTTATTTGTGTAATAAGTATTCTGATTAACTAATTTTAATTATTGATTTACTAAATTTCTAAATTATAAGTCATGAATGCCAATTTTTCTTAATTTTCATAACAGCATTCATAATTTTTATAAAAAGGCTTAATTTAGATATTAAAATTGATCTTTGCTACATTTCTTGATTTCTACGATTTTCTTTTCAATCCCGTGAAGATTCTACTTTTTTTCAATTGACTTTGACAGTTCAGTAAAATTATCATTGACTTCTTGCTTAAATTCAATCAATGACCATTTTGATTATTTTTTTCTTATAATTTCATCTATATCTCTAGATTATGTCGTCATGTATCTTCGATTGTTAAGTGTGCTTTATCATTTCTTTCTAGAATTCCAATCAAAATAAAAAATTCTTAGCATTAAAATAATTGTTATAGATCTTTGGGAAGACGTTACACTCAATTTCCCTTAAGTCATGCTTAGTTGTGAACTGGTAGGTAATATTTTTCAGAGTTTATAACTCAGCATCGTCAGCTTCTAAGTAACAATCTTTCTTGTATATCCAATATCGTTATCTATCCTGCTCAAACTCTTCCTTAATTCAGCTATTTAAAATATGATAATCTTCACCTTCCTTTGCAAGTCTTAAATCTCTTTTTATAAATCATATTTTGCTGATATAATTTTTAAATATCTTTATTAAACCATCTCCCATTCATTTGATTTCTTCTCTGTAGTCGTCTTTCTTTATAAAGTAAGTCATTAAATGTTCACTCATCTGAATTTTCTAGTTATTTTCAATCTTAAATTTGTCAAATGTGTCTCTTTTGACATAATAAGCAAGTTCTTAATATACCTACTTGACACTATCCCAAGGTACACATCTTGTATTCTTCTCTCCTCATTTATGATGTCGTTAACATCCGCTTTTACCTGTAATTGACTTTTAAGGACCATAATATTATCAATAAGATGACTAATCTTATCATCTATCTCGATAATTTTAGCATTGAAAGTTTATACAATTCTATCACACTCCTCTTAAGTTACCTTCAGATCAATTTCAAGCATTAATAAAATACTTAAAAAATAGGAAAATTAAAAAATATTGATAAATCATAAATTTCATTGATTTTTTAACTGTCATGATTTTATTATTCTCTAATTTAAGATTTAATTATTATTATAATTAATATGAATCTCCAGCAGTTATTTAACTTAAAAATATTAAAATTAGCTTGTAATAAGGCATTATTAATTAGTTTATTTTAAAGTCTTATGATAATGAGTATAAATAAATGACTTATCGTTCAATACTTTCACTCAAAAATATACGGGTCTCCATATTATCGATTTTAGTCTTTAGTAATATGAATTATTTAATTATGCTGCAAATTCATTTTTCGTTTAATTTACTCGTAAATTCAAGTTTCAAACAAAATAACCTCTTGCATAAGCGAGTTTTTTCTTCAATTTATCGTAGTCTCGGCAAACTTTCTGAAAAGCAGTTTAATTTTCGCAGAATTTTAATAGTTCCATCAGGCTTTTTTTATCTTTTAGTGCTCTTAATATTTCAGTTGAAATTTTTTTTGTGGGTTTCTCCATGTGCCATGAGAGAGGGCACATAAAAGAAAAATGCGATATTTTTCAATAAGGAATTCCATTTGTCAGCCCTTATTTTATTATCATTAATTCTTGCTCGTGATGTAGTCATCTCTCTTCACCTTGTCTGCATTGGCTTAGTTCTGCCTTGATCTCTTTTCGTCCAGTATTTTCTCGAATGCTTAGGCGAATTGAGACTCGGAAATATAAGCTTTAATGTGAGGTTTCAATTGCTCTTCCATTTATTATAACAAATATTAAATTAAAATTAGAATATAATTAAATCATGACAGTTCAAACATCAATAAATATTTTTGATTTTTCAATATATTTTACTTTGCCCATTTTTTAAGTAATTTCTTAATAGTAAAATTAGAACTCTAAAGCAAAGTATTTAACTAACCTCTCTTAATATAGTCTAATCTGAATTTTTCAAGCTTTTTATCAATCTGTAGGATTTTTCCTTTACAGATTCGAGAATAGACTCTGACAGAGACTCTCCAAGTTGCTATAAGTCCTTTAGTTCATCAGCAATAGGTGTGTAACTTTCTTGAATATATATATATATATTGTTTTGTTAAGTTGTTAATTAGACTATTTTTTAGTCGTAATCTTCACGGAGCTTGATCATAAAATCATGTTTAAACTCTAATAGTAAAAAATTAGTCAATTGACTCTTCTTCTAAGTCTTCATAATGAAAAGGTTGTGATCAAATCTTTGAATGCAAAGTTTTCCGTTAATCTATTAAGGATCTGAAGTTTTCAGTAGTTTAAGCTGTGAAGGTGACAGCACTGATAATGAAGTCTTGGAACTGTACATTTAAAAATATGATGGGATTACGAAAATTTATTTAATATAATATAACTAATATAAGGTACAGCATAACAAACACTACGAAAGTTTTTTAATTAAAATATAAATAATTAGTCTTTAATTGAATTGTATTGGTATTCGTCATTTGTATATTTTATCTTATTCTAAAAAATATCAATGTAAAATTAAGGAGTAATATTTAATTTGTTTAATTAATCCCCATAATTTTGAAATAAAGTAAAATTTTTAAACAAATAAATATATCATTAGCAAAATTTTATTATAGGAACTTGAAGGTTATAAAACTTCGAAAGGCTGCATTTTTATCAATGCCTTTTACGGTACGGCACTAAACTTTCATTACAAAGTAAAAATATTTATGAAACTTACATAGAGATTAAATATTCTTAGGTGTCCCATTGTGTTAAGTCTAAAAGTTCTTTGATAGTAAGCACCAAGACATCTCTTCCCTTAGAGAAGTACCAATTATGGATAGCTTCTTTCATATGCAGTAGCATCTTTAAAACTTGATTAATGGAGGGGTTTTTCTATTAAATCTAGAGTTATTAAACTGCATAAACAGTACCCGGTGTTTAATCTGTCTGCTATTAAAATTCTGAGTTTATTAAAAAAACAAACATCAAATATAATGTCATGAAAACAAACGCAGGATGTCAATTTACTATAAAGAAAAGCAAACAGAATAGCAATTGACTTGCTTTCAACTATTGATGGAAAGAGTTCAGTAATAGAGGGAAATAATTAATGTCGTTGTAATTATATTAAAGCCTTTTTAAGCCTAAAAGTCTTGGACTCTGCCATACGGAAATTGTTAAATGAATAAATTAGGATAAAATCTAAAAACATTAGCAGCTTTAGTAGGAATAAACAAAACCAGTGGTTTGGAAGGGTACCAAATAAAGCATTTTTCAATATATACTATTGATTACTAGGACATGCTTGAGTACCTCTGGGTTAGAGATCCTTTAGATGGAGTCATAATATTATGGGAAAAACTCGTGGCCATCACTCCCAAACAATAGATTAAATGGCATGTTTGGGAGTGCAATTTAAATTCTCCATACTTACTTCTCTCAGTTCTATTGCCTTGAGGAAAACTTTTCTTATGACAAGCATTATTATAAATCCTCTCTGATTAACAATGATTTTAAAACAAAATCCATAGAAGCATCTTTAGTTGATTGAGTAAACAATTTAGAGTGTGAGGATTGAGAAGACAATTTAGAGAATTATTGAGAGATACGAGGGTATTATAAAAGACTGTATAAGATGAAATTTGTGAAATAAATATTGATTTTGAATGATAATACAGCTTTAAATAGACTTCACTTCATTTTTTTATCACCAAGCCGGAGCTTACTTGTCCCACTAGTAAGGTAGAATTTTTCGATTGAAAGAAAATAAGAATGCAAAATACAGATTAGAATAAATATTGAGTGTTAATGTAGTCCTTAACTTTAGCTTAAATTCCTCTTCATCACCATAGTCATCATCAACTTCAACTTTTCTTGCTTTCTTCTGATTCCTGCAAGATATTCCCCTCTTGTTCCTGATGTAGTTGCCTCCAAGTTCCTCTGTAAATTTAATGATTTCTCTTAAAACTTGGCCACTTCTCGATTTGAGAACCATATCTTCAATTTCCTTTGAGAGAACGAGACTCCATTTTGTTTAGTGGAATTTTAATAAATTTGGAGATATTTAAATTTAAAAGATGCATATTAAAACTTTTTAAGTTTTAATGTACTTTGATTAAAGTTTGTACTAATAGTTTTAATCTATAGAGAATTTTTAATAGAGATGTCTTAATTAATTTTAAGATTAGATTTAATAATTAAGACTTTGCATATTTTAAATTTAAATATCTCCAAATTTATTAAAATTCCACTAAACATAATGGAGTCTCGTTCTCTCTAAGGAAATTGAAGATATGGTTCTCAAATCGAGAAGTGGTCAAATTTTAAGAGAAATCATTAAAATTACAGAGGAACTTGGAGGCAACTACATCAGGAACAAGAGGGGAATATCTTGCAGGAATCAGAAGAAAGCAAGAAAAGTTGAAGTTGATGATGACTATGGTGATGAAGAGGAATTTAAGCTAAAGTTAAGGACTACATTAACACTCAATATTTATTCTAATCTGTATTTTGCATTCTTATTTTCTTTCAATCGAAAAATTCTACCTTATTTAAGTCATTATCTTCTCTCATTTATCAAATTTTAGTTAAATAAGTGAATTGTAGAAATATTTTAATATTCTTGAATCATACTTATATAAATAATCATAGCATGAATCAAGTTAAAATTATAAAAATAATAATTGATGAATTAAAGTATAAATGATAATAATTAGTAGTATAAACATTAGTGCTCATACTTATATATCATTTTAACATTTCAGTTGTTTGATAACTAGTAAGTTATATCTAAATGATAATTAATGTTAAGATAAATAAAGTTTAAAATATATAATCATAAGTATAGTAATTTTCAATCATTTCTGTTCTTCTTTTAATTCAGATCTTGAGTTATAAATTGTCAAAAAGTTATATAGCTAAGTCGTTTATATAAGAAAATTGCATTTAAAAAGTAATGATAATCAGGATTATTAGAGATGTACTTACATTTTATATTATCAAACAGGTATTTTAATATACTCTAAATTAATGTGATTGAACAAATATAAACTAACTAATAAGATAATTATAAATACTTTAATAAAAATGATGTTTAACTAAAGTGGGGCAAAGGTAGAAATATTTTGTTACTTTTGCCCCACTTTTACGAACTTATAATAGCTATAGGTGGAGTATCGATTATTAATTATAAAAATAATAACATTTAAATAAAAAATACAGCTCATTTATTTATATTTACAATTTAAATATTCAAAAAAAAACTTGATAATTATATTTATCGGGCCATTTCATTTCTGACACCTCGTTGAATTTTGAAAAGGTAGAGATATCTCATGGTGTTTTTTTTTCTTTTTCTATGTTCTTGGTTTAGACATTTACTTTAAAAGTGTCAATGCTTTTCTCTTGGTCTCTATAATTAGTTTAAGCAATTAAGTTACATACTGGAAAATATAAAAAAATGGCTCACTTTTAACTTTTTGAATATGTCATCTCTAATAAGAATCTGTTCCTGCTTGTCTTCTTCTTTCTCGTTTATAAATATTATTCTTTTTGAGTGTTTAATAAGCTCGCTGATATAGTTCGGCCAAAGTGTTCAAATAATCCCATACATGCTCTTTCTGTCACGAAGCGTCTGTTAGTATTCATTAAAAATTTATGAATAACATAATCTTTTGGTGTTACTTAATCTCCCTAAATATATTATTTACTGAGAGCTCTTCAAAGTATGGCATATTGAAAACCTATGCATCCGCGCTTTTGAGGAATTCTCCTTCTCCAACAAGGAAATCTATTATGTACCTCATCGAAATCAGCTGATGTGATGGCAGATAGTATCCGTCTAGATATAATTATGAGAAAAAATTATACTATTGTATCTGAGGAAGGTGATCCAATCTTTCTTAGATATAAATTTGTGCTATAGTTCTTTATATTCATGCCCTCTCACTAGTTGCTCTACATAATACAATATAAAACTTATAATAGTTCTGTTTTGTTTAATTGAATCCTGAGAAGATTCTTCAATTTATTATTTAATTATTTAAAAATGATTTAAGTAATGTACTGACCAGATATTGAAACTAAAAGTAAAGAATTAAATTGTTGAAATAAATTTGAATTATTTAATTGACTAAAGTTTGAAATATTTTAATAAGTTCAGTAATCACCCTTGAGGTGTATAAAATAGGTTGTTTATAATCTTCTGAAGGTAATATACTATCAGGGGGTATAGTTCAAATTTAAATAATTTGCCTAAGATTCCCTTTTTTATGTACCTAACTAAAGTCTTAAATTAAAAATCGAGCTTTAAACTGCAAGTCTATAGACAGTTACCAGTAAATAAAGCTTAGCAAATCTCTCAAGAATTATATTATAACTTAACAATCGAGAGATTAAATGAATAATTTTGGAGTTAATCTTACATCTAGGATTGGATTGAATTTCTAAAATGCCACTTCCAATTTCTCTATTTTTAAGTGATTTAAACAAATCAAACTAAAAATATAATTTATAAAATCCAACATTATTTTATAGTTAAAAAAGCAAGAATTAAATATAAATTAACATTTTATTTACAATTAAAGTGTATAGTTAATTTTATAGAATTTCATGAGATAATGATTTAAGACTTTATTATATTAAATACAATAAAATTATAATTATTAAGCTCAATCCTATTGTAAAAAAACTTAATTTAAATATATTATAAAAAATGAAAATATTAAAACACGGTCCGTAGACCAATTAGCATTGGAATATAAGTATCTCAAAATATCTAATTTTTTTTAAAAAGAAACTCATAGTTCAAATTGAATTTTAGGTATATATGAAAAAGGGAACATATTGCTCATAATTTCCAAAATTAAGTGACAAATCTCTCATTCTGAATATTAAAAGCTATTGTTTGAGGGTTACTTATGTAGTTCTACATCACTCAGAACTAAAGTTTACTTAAAATATATAATAGTTATTTAGATTTGTTCAGGAAGATATCAGTAATTGACGATTAAATTCGGCTTATCTGCAACTACTGTGACAAATACTATGAAAATGATGGCTCAAGAAGTACACATATAAATAAAAAAACAATAGGAAGAGCACAAATAGAACAATAGAATGGGAGAAATTAATGAAAATACTATGTTTATCATGTAGCAAACAGTTTAAAGAAGCTACAACTGCCATCGCTATACCATAGCCTATAAGTTAAATTAAAAAGACATAACTATAATTGAGATTCAATTAAAAGAATAGAGCAAGTTTGGCATATACAAAGGTGATACGAATGTCAAAATAAGAATTTAAAAAATTTTAGCTTATCGCAATAAAGAAAAAAACTAAAATTTAACCGCTTAAAAATATTAATGATCCAATAATCTAACAAGGGGATATAAGAGACTAAAGTTTGTAGTCTATATAGCTCAAGATTGCATGAATATATACGGCAGATTATACGAAGATGTGGCAATGAATCTGCATGGGGATTTAATTTACTTTACTTTTTTAGATCAAGAATTTTTTATATAACAATACATTTTGTCTAAGAGAAATGTATTCATATCATCTGAGTTGTCAATCAAAAAAGGGATTGGCTTAGTAACTTATTAATAAGCATGGGTATGAAGAAGTCGATGAGGGTATGCGGTTAAACTTACAAAGACTGATAAGATTCATATGGATGAGGATTCAACACATCACATTGCTACGAGAAATTCATTATTGCGAAAAAGAGGATGTTAAAGATATAGTTTCATAATCTAGAGCAGAGAGCGGGATAGTGGCCAAGTTTGATAGCATCATATAAGATATACAGCTTCGTCCAGAAGATGTGCCCTGACAAGTTGAGTTTAGAGATTTACGAAAAGAGTCATAATGCTTAACCAGAATAGTCATTTTTGGAAATCAACTCAGTGAATGAAATAAAAGAGAATAAATATTAGCATTGGTGTTTGTATTTGCATTTAAAACTCTAAATTCTCTTATTTTTTATCAATTCAGATGAATGTGACTCAAACATTAATTACCTATTGTGTTTTATCAATAAACTCATTTTCACTCAATAAAGTCTCCCACTTTAATTGACTTTTTAGTGGCAATCCATATTTTTCTTCATCTTCTTGAGTATTTTACACTAAGCAAGAATATCATCGAGCTCTTCAGTCTCTTTAGCTCTCTCTCCCTGATCTTTTTGTCTTCAGTTCTTATTCGTCTTCATGATCTAGCTTTCCTCTTTCTTCAATGCGAACTTGTTTCTATTTCTCAACTATTCAGCTTTATTGAGAATTCTATGCTATCTTCACTTCAAAAGTGATTGAACCATCTTTTAAGTAGAGATCTTAGATTTGTCAACTTGCTTGTTTTCTGTGCCACTGGACTTTTCTACAACTACTTCTGCCTCTTTGCTCTCGAGGTAATCGATTCTCTTGTTTATTCTTTGCTTCTTAACTTTGCTGTGACTAATTGTCATCATCTTATTCAGCAATTCTAGATCTGTGATTAAATCTATAGGTTGTCCTTCAGGCTTTTTTTTCTTGTTTTAATTAATTATCCAAAATTTATGGTTTTGGGGAAATTATTGAGTTCAATTAACTAATATATTAATATAAGTGCAATAAAATATTTTCTGTTCTTATCTTTCAAACAAGCTATTCAATATTTTAAGCTTTATAAAATAAAACATCAAGACGAGCTACAAACAAAGTGAAAAAGATGCTATTAAATTACTCTGATAATATATATTTTATTTTCAAATAAATATCTAATGTATTTGAGAAAGAATTCATATTTAATAAGTAGATAATTATTTAGAGTAATAAAACATTTGCAAAAGCAAAAAAAACCATTTTTTGTGGGGTTTTTTTTATGAATAATATTTTTATTTGTATGTTTTTCGTTAATATTAAAGATGCATTTTGTTGCATCAAAATATTTTGATAAAGCTTAAACGAAATTATAAATTTTCTTATTTTAATTAAAGCAAAAGGATATTAGTTATTTTTATCAATTGCTTTATAGCTTTAATATTGGTTAAAGTCAATCTTTCTTTCCAAGCTTAACAACTCCTCAAGTTGCATATAAGGTTCTTTGAATCTTACAATATCTTCCCTACCTTCTTCTGTCTCTTCTTCTCTTGTTATATTATTTTCAACTTCTCGTATTTCATGTCTCTTTTGTGCAGATCTCTTTGATGTTCCAAAATGAAATCGGCAACGATTCCTTTGTTTTTAAAGTACGGCATGTTATTCAAATACTTTAATGCAATAATGATAAACCTTCATCATAGAATTCAGCAAAACCAAGATCACTGGCTAATTTATCACCAGTTGAGGTGTCAGCCTTCTATTGGTCTTTAAGAATTTCGACTTATTTCAAGAACTCCTTTTTCTTTTACTCTTTCAGCCATTCAAAAATATCTACTATCATGAGTTCCTTGAGTACCTTTCGAAAAAAGATTCTTTTTGGGAGGTTTCTAATCCGGATTATTGTCTTTGACACTAATAAATTGGTGTTTTTGGATTAAGTAGTCAAATTTCCATTTTAGTTTCTATCTTTTCTCAATATCCTTTTCAGTGATTTTTTATACTATATGTCTCCAAGAATCTTCGTTGAAGTGACCTTCCTTCATATTCTTCGAATTTCCCTTCTTTTCCTTCTTCTTCTTTTTATCCTATCTTCTTACTGCTTTTACAGCTTCATTTCTGCTCATTGCAACTCTAATCACTAATCCTCCACTATTATATTCAAGTTCACCTGATATAACACTCAACACACCCTAGTGATCATCCTACTTGCCATTATTCTTTCTTGCATTAAGTCTGCTTGATTTACAGTCATCATTAAGTTTAAATTCAATTGAGCTTAACAGTTTAAGTTCTTCGGCAACATTATTATTCTTAAACTAGACGAAACCAGTATCTGTGTCTGTTATTGGCTGCTACCATCGTTATTATTTGTTCTTTCACTTTGCAGAGCGCAGCATACTAGAGCTCTCCGAAGTTTCTCATGAATTCCTTTAACAATTGTATTGTTTTGTCTGTCTTAACCTATTATCATATTTCTTTTGAATTTTGAAGTTATAGAATTAATGCATTAAATATGTCGAAGTTTATAGTTGAGTATTAAAATAGATTTATTAATGAATCAAGTTTAATAAATATTAAGGAATCACTAATACCCATTATAAATTATAAAAACCATTTGTAAATTTGTTCTATTATTCTTAATCATCATTTATAAATGAAAAATTGAGATTTAAATTTAAATAATCTTATAGTATAATCAATGGTAAATAAATAATAATAATTAATTTGATGAGTAAAATTTAATCAAAAAGATTGTTAACTTTGAATAATATCTGTTCTATTTTTTAATTTTTCATCTTGAATTCTTGATTAATATAATTTTTATAGTTATAATTGTATAAAATAGTTTTTATATATAATTTAATATAAATCCATTAGAAATTTTAAAAGGTAAGTTCATATTTAATAAAATTAATAATTATCACATTAGATGTTTATTGATATTAAATAATAACTATGATGAATGGTAATTATATCGTATAAATCCATAGATTTTAAAAGTGGGGCAAAAGTAATGCAAATTTGCTACTTTTGTCAACTAATTTTCAATATTATTCGAATCAATATTTCTGTAAAATTATTATTATTAATATTATAAACAATGTTACTTAAATGTTATATGTTTGAATATCTATTTATACAAATTGCTTATAAAAACTAATTTTGATAAATGTTCTTAACGAAAACTTTTGAATTTTCCCATTCTTTTTACATTCTTCTTGCTTTTAAACTGTTTCAGTCTCTTGTTCTTCTTTTCCTTCTCTGAGTTTATCCTGGGCTATTCATTAACTTTTTATCTCCCTCATCTTGACCTTTTTCTTTTCATTTCTATCCAGCTAAAAATTAATGGCTGTACAATATCTTATCTTGTCATTTGTTATGTTCCAATATGATCGTTACTTTGCTCTCATACTTACTTCTAGGATAGAAATGTTCAACTGCTAGTACTCTTTCATTGTATTTCTGTCCATTCATGCCATCAATAGCTTTTGAGTCTCTTATTTATTTTTAAATTCAATGAGACAAAGCCATGATTAAAATTATTTTCATTCTTAAGGCACATTAATTGCTACAATTGTACCAAACTTCTGAATTTCTTCTTTAAATGTCGTTCCTTCAAGTCATATTGAATGTTTCTGATAGTGGTTTTTCCTTTTTTCGAGGATTGGCTTTTCTTTTTGTACTTTTTCCACTTCTGAGTTTTCTATCTGAGTTTTAGTTTTTGGTTCTGAGTCCATTTATAGTATTACTGCTATTAATTATCTTATTATTATTGATGAGCTTTCAATTAATATTTAATGTATTACAAATCACTTTGCTGCAATATTTTTAGTGATTAAACATTTCATAGTTTCCAATATTTTTCTATTTATTTAAATCTCAACCATAGAGAGGTATATGTCTAAATCATCTTGTGGCAATACTTGTAATATCCTATTTAATACTTTTCTATAACATTTTTCTCAAACTATTTAAAATCCCCACCTTTTTATTGCTTTAAATAGCCTAATTGAAAATAATAATATTTATAATTTTTTTGCATCTTGATTCTGAAGAAAGTTTGATGAAAATTTATTGACTGCATAATTTTTGAGATACATGCGCATCTCATCTATATTGTTATTGTTCACTGGATGGTATAGTAGTTGACCTGGTTAAACCATCTTTAAACATATATTATAAGCATTATGACTATTATTTATTGAGAATGCCTCAGGCTTAATAATATGCTTTTCTCTTAACAACTCTGGTTAAAAGCCTTAAAAATAGTTATAACACTGAGCAGCATCCAAGTTCTTGTAAAGATATCATATTCTTTGTCAAATCCTCGGAGAATTTTATTGAGATGCTTTCGAAGATGATTCTTTCACACTGAAAAATTCATCACTGAAAGTGGTTTAATCTCTGATATGGCTTTAATTTTTGAAGCTTTTCTGGGGGAGGCATTCCAATTTTACTCGAAAAAATATGTCATAATTTAAATTTACAACTTATTAAACGTCCTATTCACATATCTTAATCTAAAATTTATCTTTTAATATCTAATAAACTTAAAGGAAATGTGAATCTTAAAATTAATTTTGTCTGCATTTATAGTCAATCATAATATCGAAGCCAAGAATTCAAAAGCATAAAGAATTCTCAAAATCATCATACACTAATTTAAAAATATAATCATAATTTAACCATTTTTATAGAGGAATATTTTCAATTAATCCTTAAATTTTTTAACTACATAAATTAATTAGTTTTTAACATAGATTGATTTAGCATAAAAGAACTATCATAAATTATTTTTTATAGAAACAATAAAATTTTTATTGAATTAAAGGTAAAATATAGCTTTACAGAATAATTTGATAATACATAATTATTTTTTAAAATATACTTAGTTTTTGAGTTACAATGGATCAATCAAATATTGTGGTATATTCTTAATTCTACTTTAACTAATCTAATACTCTATAATTTATATGTAATAAAATGATGAATTGTGCAAAAGTTATCAGTAGTAACTTCCATGACAACATCATGCTTGCAATGATAAATATTGGCAATTAATTTCTATCTCTTCAAAATTTTTGCTCTTCCTAACTGACAGCAATTATTGCTGTTTTTATCCAACAGAACTAGCAGTCACTTTTGTAGACAACCTAACATAATTTATATGTAGTTTAATTCAGGCAAACTCAAGTTATTTTTAATTATTAGTGAAACTTATAGAAGTGTGAGTTGTTTATTATTTCTACTGTATCTCTTAAAGAGAAGTGGTTGCTTAGTATTTAAGGATTTTGTTGTTCTTACGAGCTTAAATCAGGCTTGAACTATTAGGCATAGTCTTATTAATTAAAAAATAAATTTAATAAGTCAGCAGATTATTAGCTTTAAATTGGTTTTTATTTGTTTCTACTTCAATCAGCATTGGAGTTAATAGATCTATGTTTTATTATAACCTTCAAAATCTAAAAATGTTGTTGAAGCAGTCGAAAGACTCCTCTAATAGCATTCTCTTCTCTTTATCTTCCTCATTATCACTATGATGACTATTTTGGGGATACTGATGAGGAGAATGAGAATTGAATATGAATGTGGCAGTTCATAATTACACATCATAATCCAACTCACTGATATCATCAACTTGTTCATCATCATAATCCTCCTGTTTATCTTCTTCTCACTATCCTAATTAAATCCATTCTAAATGTTAATTTTTTTAACAAATTTAAAGTTGTTTTTAAAATATGTTTTAGACTAAAATATTTATACGTATTATAAAGATCTCTTTCATTCATTTCTCTTTATTAACTTAGTTTTTTAAACTATTTTTGCAATAATTTTTTTGCTTATTTTTTATCGTACTATTGATATCATGACTAATTGCATCATAATTACTTGAAAATATTTCCAAAGTTATTATTTCAATTTTTATTCAGTATTTATGCTTGTAATGATTTATATCTTAAGGGTGTAGTGGATGCGGTAATATTTTTACTAAAAGTATAATTTTTGAACGATTAAGAAATTTGTTATAAGTAAATAAAATTCAAGTATACATTAAAAAGCCTTTATTTTCTAAATTGCCAGAAAATAATATTCAACTTATTGGAAACAAATACCTAAATTAAGATTTTATAATTATGATTTGAACTAAGAGCAACAAAGTTTAATATATAGTTGATTAATATTAATAGTCCTTAAATATTATTAAATAATCATATTTAACGTCGTTAATGGATAAGCGCTCTAAAGTATTTATTCGCTCTTATCTGGGAATTTAAAAGTGAACTATCCATGACAGCATCCTAGTGGAGTAAAATAATCAGAATTGGTTAAGCAGGTACATTTAAGACAGTAGAAAATGGATTGAAGATAAAACCGGGATAATAGCATTTCCAAATTATACTGATTCGGTTGCATTCATTTGTAGAGCAAGATTCATAATTTATTATAAGTAATATATTAATTAATTTAAAAAACTTAATATTGTAATAAGTATTCGTATTGATCAAACGCAGGTGGAGATGGACCACTCATATAAAATGTAAGTTACAAAAAACGAATCTTTAATTTTATAGTGGTCCTATCTGGTAAGACCACAGGTGCAGCTAGACTGGTACTTCGCACTGCCGCAGACAGAAGGGACTTAAATTATTAAAATGATGATGACAAAGAAGATGACGATGAAGATGAGGAACAATAGCACTTATCAGAGAGATTTCCATTTTTGATTTTGATAATATGTTTAAGTATTAATGTGATAAAAATAATTAATAATTAAAAGTTTTCGTATTATAAATTATAATAACTCAAAAGCCCTCTCTGGTTTGTATTGTAAAATGCG
Organism: Oxytricha trifallax; assembly: GCA_000711775.1. Lineage (NCBI taxonomy): Eukaryota > Ciliophora > Spirotrichea > Sporadotrichida > Oxytrichidae > Oxytricha > Oxytricha trifallax. The sequence continues at coordinate 22,759 of ARYC01006595.1, forward strand.
TGTGATATTTTTTTCTGGCAATATTTCATACTTACGCGTTTAATCATTCCTTGAAGGTTGGCATTATTCTTTCTCATAACCGACTGAATGGATTAAGAGTTGAAGCACTAATGTAGTTACTATATTTTTGGCTTAATGCTAATTGCTTAAATGCAAAGCCTAATATACCATTCGTTATATTACTTATTATGATTACTGTTTCCTGAGAACACGAGTCTGTTTACGTCCTAACCGCATCAGTTCTTAGTCTACTTGCTACGAAAATATCTTTGGTGAGCTTTTTACTGCCAGAATGGGATAGCAACAGCATTGGAGGAGAGATCGGTGAATTTGAGTTAGAAAATAAGAGGTTCATGAATAAATCTCAGCTTCCATAAAAAGGATTCAATCATCAGAGGAAGTCTTATGGTGCAAACAACAAATCGCAGAGGCTTCTCTCTGTAACTCTTTGGAAATAAATCCAATATAAAGTGGAAAGATGGTCTAGATACGCAGAAAACAAAGCTAACATTAAGCAAAGTAGTCATTGGACCATTCCGCAAAGATTATGAAATGAGTAATGAAGTCTTGGGTAATGGGATAAGATTGGGTAAAAAATAGAAATCCTTCTTGTCTCTGTTCTCTGGACACTAGTCAAAGTCGGACATTCCACCTCCCTTTATTTTTTAACGGAGATTTTAATGAGGCTCTTTGTTTATCCTCACTTCATATTTTAACCCTTACTTCGTTTGCAAAACAATATTTTTAAAATGCCAGAAATTCATTAAAAGAGACTAATAACAACTTGAGTGTATCTGAAGATTATGATCAATGCAACCGCTGAAAATGACAAATGACTAATTTTAGCCTAGTTATAGCAGCTGGTAATCAACTAAACCACATTCCTCCTACAAATCTAATTCAAGTCGAATGAGCACGCGTTATAGAGCACCTCAATCAAATGTCATTTTGCAATAAATTCTTTGATGTCTCTATAAAGGTTATACTCGATAAAATATTGCACAGCTTTGTAGATGAATAAGTCAATAAATTCAAAAGTAAAACTTCTACTTATTTTTCAAGCCCAAAAGAACGAACTCAATCATGGAGTATTAATTCAATAAAAAAAATAAACAAAAAGTCATGAAATGGCTCTAGTAAATAAAAATAAATGCATAGATTTAGCTAAAATAGCTTATTTTTGGTGAATAAATTTAACTAATCAACTTTGATAATGATAGATTTTAATATTAAAATAATTATATATTTTTAGGTACTCTACCGCAGATTTTTATATATAAACCTGTTTTGGGGTAGAGTACCTTAATTATATTAATTAAATTAAATAAATAAAATCAAATACAGCATTACTTTTTGCAGAAAATGCAATAAATAAAAAAGTGAAATATAATATATTAAGAAAATTAATTATTTAAAATAAAAAGAAACAAAATCTTAAAATTATGTTGCCTTTAAAAGTAACAATATCATAATATTCATTATAAAATTTATTAAATAATTATTTATTGCATTTTCTGCAAAAAGTAATGCTGTATTTGATTTTATTTATTTAATTTAATTAATATAATTAAGGTACTCTACCCCAAAACAGGTTTATATATAAAAATCTGCGGTAGAGTACCTAAAAATATATAATTATTTTAATATTAAAATCTATCATTATCAAAGTTGATTAGTTAAATTTATTCACCAAAAATAAGCTATTTTAGCTAATTGACTAAATAAATAAACAAAAATTAAAAGATGTATAATAAATGATACAAGAGTCATATTATTAAGTAAAAATATTTCTAATGTCAGCTAGATTAAAAATAATATTAAATAAAATATTCTTTATTTAGTTCATGTATTTATTTCATATAATCATATCAAAATTAAAATAATTTCATATACCTAACTTTTTCATAAGCTAAATTCACTAATTTTTTTAAGGCTATATTTCTTATGTTAATTGTAAATCTTTAAATCAAAACAATTTAACTTTGATTTTTATAAATCATTAACAAAAATATTAAAAATAAAACCTTTTTTTTAGTTTAACCATTAAATTCTAGTATTGAGAATTTACTTTGTAAATATCCCAGATAAAATTTCTATTCCTCTATTTATTATCCTTTAAAATTTGGACTTGATAACCATTATTTAGTTAATATTTGCAAATTTATACTTTAGAAGCCAAATATATTTTTATCTCTTTTTTGAGATACTTTACTATTTTATAATTAAAACTTTTCATAGTATTTTTTTAATATAAAACTACGTAGATCATTTATGACATGATAATATGGGTTAAGAACAATTAAATTAAAAAATTAACTATTATTGGCGTATAATTTTAATGTTAAGGCTAATTATTAAAAAGATTGGTTCTTTTTATTTGTGTATAAAAAAATTATCCAATCAGGGTATGATGATTATATTTTAGCGTCATTTTATTTAATTACAGCCAATAATAATTAATTTTTCGTCTTACTATTTTTAATCCCAATTCACATGTCTTAATTGATCTATGGGGTTTTATATAGTAATAATTGTTAATTTAAGGGGACTGTGTGTTCATCAAATTGAAGTGTGATATTATGGTCTCTCAGATAATGATTTCTCTTAATTATACTTTTGACTAAAAACAAATTGACTTTGCCCAAAATTAAATAAACTTTAGTGAAAAATGTTTTATATAATATGAGATAAGTTTCTGCAACAGAAAAAACTTTCTTACAAAAATTATTTCTTAAATATCGAATAAGCACGCTCATACTAATAAATGAGGCCTCGCTCGCTGATCTTAAGAAGCATCCTTACCTCTCTATTAAGATTTTATTCATAACCTTTTAGGGAAACCTGGAACTGGTATTTTCTGATGAAAGTGCATGCAAAGGTTCACAGAGAGAGAAAGTCATAGACTAATTCATGAAGTGAGCAAGAGACTTTATAAAGATTTTTAAAAACTTTTGAGCTTTTGTAGGAACTCTATATACTACTCTCGCTTTATAGAGCGAGGATGAATGACATAACTCTCCAAGCCTAAATCTTCACTTATACCAGCTAAGATTGCATGAGTAACAACCTTTACTTTCTAATCGTAGACTTCTATATTATCATACTTCTTATACCAAGACTTATTAATAAAGGTGTTGAAGGTAAACACAGCTTCATCAGCGTGTATGAACTTGATGTTATTAGTAATAGCTCTCTGCATTTAATCATATATATAGTTTAAATTATTACTATAAAATGGCACTGTAAAATCAATTACTCTCTTCACCCTGTTGACAGTCTTTAAAGTAATACCATTTCTTCTATAAATATTGGCTATAGTCTAAGGAGAGATACGCATGTCGGGAAACCTGCGATGAAACATCACAGCTCGCTAGTCTAATGGAAAGTGTGCCCAATACTTCAAAGTCTTCGAGTCGCAGAGGAAGTCAATATTGGTGCTGTGAGAACTTTTATTTTCTTGCAGGATGCTTTCAAGTGCCTGAATTATAATGCTAAACAGCTAACATGCAATGATACCTGACAGTTGAGGCACTCTTGTCTAATAGCTTTGCTATAGCTGCATAATTTAGTACTGGTTTGACTTAGTCTATATTAATACTCGTACCATACCTAAGCTTAAGCAGTAAATCTAAATACACTCATCATAAATAGACCCTAAATTTTGCTAATTTATAGTTCTTATTTTTCAAATTGGCCTAATTTCTCTACTAACCCAAAAAAATCTTAACCATTCACTGAAAATCAAAGAACTTATAAACCTCATTTAGGGGTTTTGACATTTTGAATGATGATAGAGGTATTAGAGAACTTTCAAAAATATATAAAATGTTTACAATAAATTTTTTAAAATTATAAATTTTATGATATTTTCTACAAAAAAGTCATAATTGTATTGGGTTTCCCAATTTCTTAAATAAAATCGCATTCATTTTGTCATTTTCGAAATAATTTATACTCATTTCTGAGACGTCTTTACCCCACACTATTATTAATTACGAGACACTGATCAAGTTTACGAAATCATAATAGCAGTATGGATAAGGAATAACCACAAACGAGTCCCGGTAAGATTGATTGTACTAAAATCAGATTTTTACTTAAGATCACAGGTTTTCCATGTTCTTTTAAGGTATTTCTATTTGTATATTATAAATATGCATTTTTATTTCATCATTTTCCTCAATAGATCTGCTAATCCTTTAACTCTTTTCAATACCTCTCTTACAATAGACACTACTCCTTTTTTTAATAAAATATTTCGAATGTTTAATTTAACTTCCATTTTAATTAGTGTCAATATATCTTCTGCTTTGACATTTTTCAATTTTTTTATAATTTCTAAATAATTTTATATTTACTCTTCAACTTTCTATTATAAAATATAAATGTCCCATTCAGTAAATTTATTATTTTTCGCATATTTTACTCTGAAAAATCTCTGTTAACTTTATTGTATTATTTACTCTTTTTTCTTCAAACCCTCTTGACTTACTATTTAATTAGTAATCTTATTTCGATATTTTTGTCCTAATCAATTTTACTTTATTCCCCATTTCCCAATTATTGTTTCGGACCTTCCTTTGGGTCTTCTGTTTTGTTATTAGACAGCAATTTTTAATATGGGTTACAATTTTCTTGTGAATCAAAACCCCAAAACCCCTTAGTGAGGTTTATAAGTGCTTTGATTTGTAGGCTATAGTTAGGGTCTTATTGGGGTTAGTAGAGAAAACGCAGGTTTTATGCGAATTTAATGAATATTTAATGAGTATTAGAGTACTTAATTCAAACAAATTTAATCTGCTTGTCTTTGTTGTATCTCTAGAATCTTGCTCTCTATAGTGGCTCAAGAATGTCATCTAAAGATTATCTAGGATATGAAGGAGCTCTCACGATTATCATCTCTACTATGCTTTTTATTTCTTCGCAGACACTTCTTACTTTATATGCTTCTAAGCTAAGCTAATTGATTGTTTTTCATGCTTAGTACCAAAGTAAGACATGCTTTCCATGTCACTTTCTAATATGATAGCAGCAACTGCCCATAAATCCCACTAAACAGAGCCATTTGTCCACTTCTCTATGATTGGGAAGTATCCTGGTGTCCCAAGAACCTTTGCTAATGTTAAAATCTCTTATCTTAAGGCTCTATTGAAATCGATAACTACAACTTCTAAAGGACAGAAGCTGAGCATCACATTTTCAGGCTTTAGATCTCTATGAACATATCCAAGTTCATGCAACTCCTAGACACCCTTAATCATATCTGAAAGTATACCATTCAAGTCATCCGGATATCTGTTTGAAATAGATAATCTCTTAGAGTCATTTCATATTTCTTAAGCCTTAGTGCAATGAACCCAAAGCCTAAAATAACACCGTCTACCTTAAGCAAATTCTTGCAATCTCTTTTTTAAGCTTCTCTAAGAACGATATATTCGTTAGCAAACTCATTCTAATACTGTTCATTCTTAATGAGATAGCTGAAACGATATACCTTGTATGCAAACTCGTCAACTACTATAAGTTTTGCCTTGCTAAGCACGTTAATATTCAAGTAGTTTTCTATACAATTGTTAAGATCAACAGCATTTAATGCAGGGATATACATAGCTCTCTCTTAGAAGCATGCTAAAAATGTATTGCCTGCAGGTTGATTCATTGACTCATATCGTTTCTGCCTCTTGAGCTTTTCTTACTACTCACTTAAAGATTCAAGAGTCTTAGACTTTCTCTTGGCAGGTATAAGTTTTTAAGTCTCTTAATCTTACATTAAAAACTCGCTTAAATGATGCATTTGCATGTGTCATTTAACCTTAGCTGAGTGAGTGTAAGACTTCATGCAAGTCGTGCATTAATA
>ARYC01006596.1:0-17065 GCA_000711775.1 Oxytricha trifallax
ATAATTTCTCTACTAACCCCAATAAGAGCCCAACTATACCCTACAAATCAAAGTACTAATAAACCTCACTAAGGGGTTTTGGGGTTTTGATTGAAGAGCTACTCAAAATTGGTTACGTTAATAGAGACTTGAAGCCAGAAAATATCATGATGAACTTTCAACCTCTTAAAGTTTATATCATTAATTTCAACAGAGCTTAAAGAGTATAAGCCTCAGCTCTTGGTAACGTATTAGGCACTCCTGGATATTTCCCAGAGAGAGAAGATTGGAGGGACGGAGACACTGCATGGAATATATGGGCACTAGCAGCAATAGTAATAGAGAGTGATATGCCAAGGAATGATTACTTTAGCTGCAAAGGTGAGAAAGATTCTAAGCAAAGAATCAAGCAATATCTGGATAAATACAAGATAAACGGAGGCCTAAGAGACCTTGCTTACCAAGCTATCATCAAGCCAGTCAAGGAAAATGAAGTAACAATAGACTCTATCAAACATCATTTTAAAAAGATAAAATTTAGAGAACTACCACATGACTCTAAGCTTATGTTTGTGTGAAAATATTTAAAAACTCGCTTGATATACTCACTTAAATTACTAATATTTAAACCCTAATCCCCTACATAAACCTTATTAAAAACCTAATGAAGTATGCACTAATAATCTACTTTTATCAATCAAAAACTCAATCAAACTACTGAAGGGGTTTTGGGGTTTTGAATCCATTCCTAAATTATTATTTTGCTTATAAAATAGAAAAAGTAAATTTACTTTATAAATCAAAAAAATCATATAATATATGTACCCATCAGGGCATAAAATAAGAAAGAAGATACAATATTCGCAAGTACAATTTTAAGATTATTCTACCATTAATAACTTCGACAGATCTTCATCAATAATTAAGAGCTAAAATACTTAGATTTATTCTATGTCGGTCTAAGTTAAAGATAGTAAATTTTATAATATTAATTTGTATGCTAATTTATTATTTAAAAATAATACATAACATTTAGATCTTTATTAGAGAAAGCGATTCTTTTTTATTTTATAAAGTATTTTATGTATTAAAATTCTTATTTAATAAATGTTAAGATATCGAAGATTAAGAAAGAATGGATTCAACATAAATAACTAAAAATAAAATCAACTACTCTTTTGCCTAATATTTTGACTAAAATAACTAAAAGTTAATTCTAGCAGCTCTAAAAATTTTAATGTATATCTCAGGTAAAATGCTCAAATTTTAGAGGAAAAATAGAAAAATTACTATTGGAGCAAATTTAAGAAAATTCTCATAATAAAATGGGAAGGAAGAGATAACTAAGGAATAAGAGTTACAGAGCTGTTGATTTGGAAAGTTTATTGATTTTTTAAAATATATTTTAGCTTTAAAAGTATTCTTATATGCAAATAAATTTATCATCATTTTTCTGTATTTTTAAATAAGCAACAAAAAGATACTGAATTAACTAAAAAACAGTTAATAAAATAAGTAAATATCATAACAGCAAAATATCTGAGAACTACTATTGACTCAGTAAAAACTAAAAATAATTTATTAAAGTAAAATTTACAAGTTATTAAAGATCATTCAGATTTAACTGTAAATCCTAATCACTCCAACACTTAATATAATTTAATATGCTACATTGAATATATAAACTATCATGTATGTATTATTAATTTTGAATTATAAACAGATTCGACACGTTTATATAACATAGCGAGGCAGACAGTGATTTAAATCTAAGTGGGAGTAAACTTAATTCTTCTATGTTTTATGGGAAATAGCCATAAAACACAAACAAATTTAATACTATAGCAGATTTTACTAATAAATCAATGAGGTCCACTATTATGATATAGAATCATATGAATATTTTTATTTTAAGCATATCAATTGCAATTTAATTTTATGAGTATTTTAAAGAGTAAATCATCAGTAATTTTCAACACCTACCAAAGTATACAAAATTACTCTATGAAATATTAAATCTAAATGCGATAAAGCTTTAGATTGTAAAAATTCTAGTAAAAAGCTATTAAAATAGGCTTAAGTTAAAATCCTTAAAGATTTCGATAAAAATGGGACAATATCAAACTTTAATAAAGATTATGTAGATACTTCACAAATTAATTTTTATATTGTTATTATTTTAATTTAATAATTGGTTAAGCAAGAGCAAGGACATCAAATTCAGCTTTTAATCCTTCATAGAGTGTGAAGTTTTAAGATTTAAGTGAAACTAATTCTAATTTAATTTAGGATATTATTTTTTATTGAATTATTTATAAAAATTAAAATTATGATAATATTTTCAATTTAAAGCGTCCCCTGAATTAAAATCTACAGAGTTTCAATAAAAGCTTGCTAACTGGCAGTAAAAGTTAGCAATTAAAAAGGAAAGTCTAGCTTTTTAGATAGAAATGAATGAGTGGTAGGATTTTAAAAGAATAAAATCATTCAGACAATAATGATGATTATTATATTTATTTAGAACGAATTGATAATTACCAAGACTCTCTAGATGATAAAAATAAATATCTATTATTCCCATTATATATATATTATTTGTTGTCTTTATATATGTTATTAATAATGCCGTTTAAACATATAATCTTATAATTGACTTAAAAACACTTGAAAAGTTGCAGCACTTCAAAACTTAAACTGACTTTTGATCTTAACCATAGTAAAATTAAAAGTATAAACAACCACCTGAAAATTAATCAGATTATCAAAAGCGCTTTTAGTTAGTAAAATCCCAATATATTTAGCAAGAGTTCCTTCAAAGGTGATCTTAATCCATTTCAAAAATATGACAAAGATTTTAGCTTACGACCGTTTTATAAAAATATGATTTTAATTTAGGCTTAAATTGATAAATAAATATATAATAATAATATTAAAATGAAACCTTCTTCTAAATTAACAGATAAATCATCATAAGCAATTCTCGAACTGACCCTCTTTTGCGAACAATTTCTCATGAATCTCAGATTATTAAAACTAATTTATATTTTTTAAAAAAAGATATCAAATTTCATTAAAGATGACAATTTCTTATTAAGTTAAAAATTGGGTACAGCTTAAAAATCATATTAAACTAAGATTTTAAATTCATTTTTATACATTTTTTAGATAATAATAATAATGTGATCACATTGAGGTCTCTGGGGATCCCCGATCTAAAATATATGATAATATATAAGGGTCAAGCCCTTTTAAATTAAATGTTCTTTTCTCTGAACAATTGTCTCCTTCTGTCAATTTCATCAATCAGGAGAGTCATGGGTGGTGATGGGAAGGCTGAGGCAATATCAATGAACCAAATCCGTTAGTATCTTCTTGAATCATTTTTTAGATAAATCTCAAAATTCCCTCTAGAATAATAACAATCAGCACTAAATCGAGTAACTTCTCTTTAAATAAGCCAGTTTTACTATATAGAAGATAGATGATTTTGAAAAAGCTAATTTTATAAATAAAATTAGCGTTAATAAGATCAGTGGTAAATAAAAGGAATTTAATCTTAAGCAAAACATTAGGATTATAAATATGGCTAGGCTTGAGTATATATGAAGCATTATTTTTTTACTTATAATTTTGAACAACCATTAGCTTTAAATCGATCAACAAATTTCATTGAATTTCTATGTTAAACTTTTAATAAAATTAATATGAAATATTACTTCACCCTATCTATAAATAGTATTTTGCCATAGCAATTAAAATTTGAAAATAAAAATAAATTAAAAAGTTAAATAGATAAATAAATAAAAATTACAATTTGAAACTAGTTTGGCTCTGGAAAAAGAAGAGGACCCAACAATTGCTGCTTAAAGACTTAAATTTTAAATAAGAATTCAAGCTAAAATTAGAACTTATCTCGCTAAAAAGAAGAGAAACGAAATTAAAGGTGTATTAATTCCTTTAATTTTTAGTAAATTTTGAAGGGATATTTATAATAAATAAAAATTCCGCATTACTTTCATTCTATAATTCTCAATTGATAATATTGGATGAGATTGATATCTAATTGTGTAAATTTGATTTTTAAAAATGTTCTCTTTATCTGGAGACAGAGTAAATCACTCAAATGCAGAGACATGGATGCTTACTCAGTGTATAGGAGTATTTGATCACAAAAATTATAGTGTACATGATTAATAACCTAAGATATTTTCCCGGTTTTTGTGACACTTAAAGACGGCAAAAACTATAAAGGTTAATGGTAAGCAAAGGATTTAGCAATAACATAATATCAAATTAATTCTTCAAAAGGCTAAAGAGAAAAGAATTAAAAGACGACTAGGTATTATTTTTTGGCCTGATGACACTAAATACGAGGGTCAATTTTAAAACGACTATCAGACAAGGTACAGAAGAAAACTATTCTCGAACTGATAATTCTATATCGGCAATTTCCTAAATGACAAGCCCAACGGATTTAATTTGTTCCAAGATTTGAACGGATGCAAGTACGAGGGCAACTAGAAGGAAGATAAATAAATGGAATTGGCAAAGAGATCTGGAATAATGGAACAGAGATCTATGAAGGAGAATTTTTAGATAGAGAAAAAATAGAAATGGTAAATTCTCATGGAGTAATGACTCTTACTACAAGAGAAATTTCGTATATCTTTTCATAGGGTTCGGTTCTTACTATTTTAAGGAGAGTGATAAGACATTTGTTGGGCAGTTTTAGGATAGCAAAATCGATGGAGAAGGAGATGGGCTAATGGCAGTGAATACTCAAACCATTAAAACTATCTTAAGAGATAAATACAGTTTTAATAGTATAAAGGTATTTAGAAGAAATTAAATGATGCTTTAAATAGGGTTTGAGCAAGATTAGTAGCAAAATTTTCATTTATTTCAAAGATTGGCTTTCTAGAGATAAATTTATTTTATTAAATAAACATATTGTATAAAATTTTTAATTAATTTAAAAGGAAGTTTCAAGTTATGAAGCTTATTGACTTTTTAAGTAAATATAATATCAATTCAATATTTTTTAAAAATATTGAATTATTTAAAAGTAAAAATTTGTCAACCATCTATTAATATGTTAAAAAATAAAAATCTTTTCATTTAATTAATGATATTCGCAACACTTACCAAAACTAAGGTGCTAAAGAAAAATTATAGAAAAAAAATTTCAATTCAAATATTACCAAAATATTATAGAAATTTCTTGATTTTAACTGGAGTCAATTTAAATATAGCAAAGAAGACTGAGAAGGAACTTTCAGATATCCAAACTGAAACCTCCACATTGGTAAATTCAATGATAGAAAACAATGCAACTATGCCATCTATATTGAGGCTCAAACTAAGCATCACGGAGAGTGGAGAGATGGCAAGAGAACCTAGTGGTTGAGGAGTCCAGAGTCTATCAACACCGAATAATCCCTAAAAAAGAGACTATAGCATGTTACCTAACTTCATACCATTCAGTGATGAATAAACTCATAGAAAAGTTTTCTTATTAAGCTTATTTATTTTTTGAAATTATGATTATTCGTCTATATTTTTTATAACACCTCAAAAAAATTAAAATAATTCGAGGCATAGAGTTTCACTTTTGTTCTTAAAGGGCATAATAGAAGAATGAATAAAAACTAATTATTAAATGAATGTCTATATTATTATTTCCCAAATGGTTAACTCAAAGAATAATTATAATGAGCTCCACGTTTTTTTGAGTTTCAGACATGTCACAGATATTCTTTCGGCTTTAGACAAATAAAGAAATGGTATGCATTCTAAACCCACAACCCATTAATTAGATGTTTTAGTGATTTAATTTTTAGCGTGTATTTGGGATTTCATTAGAATTAGTAGAGAAAACGCAGGATTACTATGCTGGTGCTCTTATTAATGCCTTCTATACAATCTTTCTTATTCCTGAGCAAACCTGATTTTACTATAAATGCTTCTCTGCCAAGTATATCGATTGTTTTTCATGCTTAGTGCCAAAATAAGCCATAATTTCCATATTGCACTCTAATATTATTGCTGCTACTGCTCATACATCCCATTAAACAGAACATTCATATACTTCTCTCTTGTTGGGAAGTATCCTGGGCTGCCAGACACTTTTGCAAGTGTAACTATCTCTTAACTTATAGCTCTATAGAAATATATGACTACTTTTTCTAAGGGACAGAAGTTTAGTATTACATTTTCTGGCTTCAAATATCTGAGAACAGATCCTAGTTCATGAAGCTCTTTCACACCCTTAGTCATCTCAGAGAGTATCTCGTTGAGATCATCAGGGTATCTATAATGATACAGATAATCTCTTAAAGTAGTTTCAAATTTCTTAAGTCTGAAAGCTATGAAGTCATGATCTAGAATAACTTCATCCTACTTAATCAAATTCTTGCAATTCCTTTTCTATGCCTCTTTAAGTATGATATACTCTTTCGCAAATTCATTTTAATACTGCTCATTCTTTATGCGATAGCTGAAAGGGTAAATCTTATATGAATATTCATCGACCACCTTAAGTTTAGCTTTGTCAGGGAGGTCTATATTTAAATAATTTTCAAAGCAGCTGCTAATGTCAATTGCATTTAGAGCAGATATAGATAGCTCTCTCTTGTAAGCATACGACAACTGCTCTATTAGCTGGTTGGTTCATCTATTCGTAGCATTTTTATCTCTTAAGCTTTTCCTCTGCTCTCTTTGTGAATTATGATTTTCATTTGGCTGTCACAAGTTTTTAGGTCTCTTGGTCTTATATCAAGAACTCACTAATGTGATGTTTCTGCATGTGCTTCTTGACTATAGCTGAGTGGGTATAAGGCTTCTCACAAGTCGTGCATTAGTACCTGCCATCGACCTAATCATGCTTAAAATATCTCTTACTCTTACCAGAGTACACCTCTTTCATATGCCTCTTTAAACTTGAGTCGGAAGATAATAAATTTTACCAGTTTTAGCATTCGAAGGTTTTTATCTTCTCAATCTGTAGCTTTTCTTTTACTTTTTCAACATCTTCTATTTATGTTTAAACTCCCATCTCAGCTTTCTGCTTCTTGTTCTAAACTTCAATGATAAAAACCAAGGTATCAAATTCAATTTTTCTTAGCTCTACCTCCCTCTAAATGTAGATAACTTCTGGTTTCTTAGTGGATCCAAAGATGAGCAATAATTAACATGTTCCCTAGAGAAGCCGCTTTGCGGTTTAAGTAGACCGCCATATTTAAATTTCTATTTTAAAGCTCTTAAAACCTCTATAGCTATAGTTGTACGATGTAGTAGTTGCTACAGCATTAATGATGGCTTGATCTCACCTCTAAGACTTCATATTTATACTCAGTTTATAACTATAACTTTTGTAATTTTACTCTTAATTATTTTGATTTTGGTACTCACTTTGCAAAATCCTAGGTAGGTAATGGTACCAATTATGTTTTGAACCAGAATGGAACTTTTCCATTAAAACCTCCCTGGATTTAAATAAGTTACTAATTAAGTTTTGGTACTTTTAAATTGGTACCAATTAAAATTAGACGAATTTAGTACCAGTACTAATTAAATTTAAACAAATTTAGTACTAACTTAATGGAACTAAATTGATAAAAATGGAGCTCTATCTCTGAAATTTGTTACATCTTTTATAAAAATATAAAACTTTCTCCACGTATCTTTTCTGGGTTGACCTCTATAAGATGCCCATATTCAATAGTAAGATTTTAAACAATAGGATCCAGAAGTCTATAAATTAAAACTTGAAATTTATTAATAGGAAGAGGAACGAAGATGGAATCCTTCAATGAACAAATGAAAAGGGTTGAGGCTTGAGAAATGATCTCAAGATTCAGAAGCAAGGAAGATCTCTATCGATACCTCACTCAACATGGTAAAATAGATTGATGTTAATCTACATAATATGCAGTTGGTTTAATACTTCCAACGATGGAAGGTACCAAAATATCATTCCTAAAAGCAATACTCAGTGATGATAAGAAAGCTTTTAAAAACTAAGAGATTAAGTTGATAGAAATTCCAAACTATCCAGAGATATCTGTCACTAATCTCTGCGAGGATGCTATGAAAGATGAAGAGTTTGTAGTTTACCTTCCTACCAAGAAAAAGCTCTCTAACAAACTTCTAGAAAGGAGATTTTTCTTTGGTGTTCTTGGTTCTTTGATAGAAATTTATCTCAGAGAAATTATAGAAGAAGGTCAAAAAAAACGCTTCTTTTGTCCTAAGGATTAAACGAAGCAAGGTATACTAATAAGCGAGAACTGGCTTGCAGAGCTGAATAAGAATCCTTATCTCTCTAGTAAGCTTTGATTTATAACTATGTAGGGAAACCTGGAGCTGGTTGGTATTCATTATGAAAGAGAATGCAAAGGTTAGTAGAGAGAGAAAGTCTCAAACCATTCATTAAGCTAGCAAGAGACTTTATAATGAAATTTCAAAGCCTGATGAAATGAACATAGTGCTGTTACAAAGAGACGAAACATGGATCCTAGTTAAGCACCAGAGGAAAAAAAGCCTAATCCTTTTAAGGGTTCGTTTAATATGTGAAACTATATATTCATTTAAGTCTAACACTCATTAATAAACATTCAATCTTCTCCTTTCCTCAACATATAGTCGTCGTGACTATACTCACTCTCTTGCAACTACTTTGAATAAATTCAACTGTATCTATAGGCAAGTCATGCATAAGGTGATACAGCAAGAGTTTCTTGTAGTGAGTATTGATTTAACTCCAGTAGAATTCTATTCCATTAAATTGTGGACTGTAAGGAAAATTATACACAGGAGTTATATTTTACTCTTCATAAGCTTTCTTAGACTCCTTTGTCTTATGAAATGAGATGTTATCAACAAACATGATGATCTCTTACTCATCGTATTTATCTCTTAGCTTATTTAAGAACTCTATAAACTGCTTTCGCTTAATAGAGCAAGGATGAATAACATAAGTTTCTAGGCCTGAATCTTCACTAATACGAGCTAAAATTGCGTGAGTGACAACCATAACCTTTTAGTCATGCACTTCTATATTAACATACTTCTTGTATCAAGACTTATTAATAAAGGTATTGAACGTAAACACTACTTCATCAGCATCTGTGAACTTGATGTTATTATGAATAGCCCTCTGCAATTATTGATAAAGTATCAAACAAAAAGGTAAAATGAGATAATTTCAAAAATCAAATATATTCTTTGTTATTTTAACTGTAATATATTAGTAGCTAGCTAATTTTAATTACTTATAGAAGACAAAATGTATATACACTAATAAGTAACATAAAAAAAATCTATAGTGGTTCCTTGCTTTATTGTGAGTTGTTTCAGAATTAATTTGGTCTCTTCTACTTTTGGCCACCTCTGCCTCTTGGGATCTTAACTCCGAGAACTTTCTCTATCCTGTTGATAACATTTGAGTTGTATGCTGCTTCACCTGATTCGATATCCACAATTGTTCCAGTCTTCTCATTGACAGCCTTAGCAAGTTTAGTCATCTCCTTTTCTAATCTAACCTTTTGGTGTGGCTTAGCGCAATTCAGAGAAATTTTCTCGTACTTTATTTCTTCTTCGTCATTATCTCTCAAATAGTCGAAATCTGCGATGGCACTAGCTAGCTTATTTGTAGATTGACAATCATGAGCAGCGAAGTCTGTTTAACTGGACCAGTTCTCAAATGATTTCCTGAAGCACACCGTAGGAGATGTTGTCGTTATCTTGCTTTGAATTCTTATGATTCTTGGGCTTTGCCTTGACTTCATTCCACTCCATTTATTAAATTTATGATTTATGATTAAAATTAGTTAGCTACTAATATATTACAATTAAAATAACAAAGAATATATTTGATTTTTGAAATTATCTCATTTTACCTTTTTGTTTGATACTTTATCAATAATCATAAATATAGTTTAAATTATTACTATAAAATGGCACAGTAAAGTCTATCACTCTCTTCACTCTATTGACAGTCTTGAAAGTAATACCATTCCTTCTATAAATATTAGCAATTGTCTATGGAGAGATGCGTATGTCAGGAAATTTGCGATAAAATATCACAGCTTGATAATCAAGTTGAAAGTGTGCACAATATTTCAAAGTCTTAGAGTGCTAAGAGAACTTTTATCTTCTTGCAGGATGATATAAAAACTAGAAAAGAAATGCTAAACAGCTAGCAAGCAGTGATGCGTAACAGTCGAGGCATTCTTGCTTAAGAGCTGTGATATAGTGTATAATTTAGCACATGTTAAACTTAGTCTATATTATTACTAGTACCATACCTAAGCTTAAGCAATAAGTCTAAATATTTCTAATCATATATAGACCCTAAAAATCGCTGATTTCTATTTCATTTTGCAAACTGGCATATTTTCTTAACTAAGCCTAATAAATTCCCATTTATACCTACAAATCAAATCATTAAAACATTTAATTTAGGTGTTTTCGGGTTTTGATTTGCTCCTTACTATATTTTTTAGTATGTTATTCCTTAAAGAGAAGATAATATTCTCAAACTTAAATAAAAAATTACTAGTAAATCAATTATTTTAAGTAAAATTTCTTCAATTATTCATAATATTCTCAACCCAGGTTATCAAGTACAATAGATTTTAAATGAATAAGATAGGAATCAATTGCTCACAAATTTCTATTTATCTAACATTAAGAAAAAATGTAAGGATATTAATACTATAAAATTCTCAATGCTCACCTATTTTAACCAATTTATTTTCATATAGAATTCAAAAATAAAATTCTTCTTGTGAAAATCAAGCCAAAATAAGTTTTATATAGAGAAATGTAAAATTTAACTTTTAAGATGCTTTAAATTAATTGTGTATGTGAAATAAGAATATTATTACAGATTTGTCTGTGAAGAGTAAGTTTCTTTATATAGCATATGAATACCGCTACCACAAAATAGTAAAATGCCATCTAACTTATCCTAAAAAAATATTCTATGAGAGACGAATTATTCAGAGCCTTGCAAAAAAGTGTTCTATTATCTAAAAGGTGAAAATCTGCCTATTTATGGAGTTGTAAGTTTTTAAGCCAATTTTCATAATCTCGATAATATAGCCTGATGCTAAGCTAAGCTACCTCGAAGAAGGAAATGAAGAAGGGTGTTGTAATTATCCCAGAAAAGAATTAAAATAAATAAAACAGGTTTGAAAATATAAACTTTATGTATTCTTTAAAATTTATAGTTTTAGAAATGAGGATAATTTCACTCCTCAACAGAAGGATTTAAGAACCAAGACCACTGCTGAGAGCTTCAACAATCAATTCCTGACGGCTACTCTGAAACTATTGGAAATATTATTAAAGGCTATTTGTTATCAGAGAGGCCTCTAACACATCTGATAAGAAAAGTCATAAAGTAGATTAATAATTTGTAAAATATTTTTAATTGAAAAGAAGAACAGCAATTAAGTCTACTCTATGAAGTCACTCAGAAAAGATAATAATTTTTGTTGAGAGCTCTTAACTAGAAAAATATTTTTAGAAGTACAATTATTTGGTATGCATTAAGTCTTCTAAATAATAATTTAAGGAATGCAATATTCTTCATGAGATTCTTCAGAGGTTGAGAGCTATTTATGCATCTGAGAAATGCATCTCGTTTCCCAGAAGAAGGGGCAAAATTCTTAATAAATCCTGAAAATATCCTATTGAAATAGAATAATAAAAATGTCAAACCTTCCTAGTAACATATTTAAGTTATTAATTTTATCAGAAAGAAGCCAGTTTACTTCCCAATTCCACAAAATCAGAGTCAACATCAATATAATTTCTTAAAATTATTAGGTACTCAAAAAAGTCTTGAGGAAATATTTATTGTAGTTTTTTACATAATTTTATTTTCCTAAATAAATATAATCTCCTTTCAAGCCAAAACTATCCTCAGATATGCTTGATGAATCTCTATTAGATTAACAGTTCACCTCAGAAGAGGCCATCAACTCTGTAATTCCTAATGCAAAACTTGATAAAATCAAGAAGCTTTCAAAAATTTCACTGACTTGTAAATTTTAATATTAAATTCAATACAAATTAATGTAAAGAATCAAGGCAGCTACTAAGTCAACTGTTGAAGGCTGTTTAGATTTATAAAATTATATTATTTCAATAGAAATTGAGAAAAAGCTATTTTATTTTTAATTTTTATGAAACTAATGGGTGCAGAGAAAATCATAGGCAGAGGAAGTTTTAATTCTTACTATAATATTAAAAAGATGTAATTATAGAATACAACTAGGTTTAGAGCTATTTTTAATTTAAAGAGATTCTCATGCAAGCTGATCATCCTTTCTTTGTTGTTATTTTAGATTAACTTTCTAAACTGAGGAGAAGATCTTCTTCATCATGAATACATAAAAAATTTTATTAAAATTCTACCCATCTTAAGTGGCCTTGGCTCTTGGTCATTTACACAAAAAGCATATTATGTACAGAGATCTAAAACCTAAAAGATAATTAATATACTTATGAATGAAGATGGCTATATTTGCTTAACAGATTTCGGTCTAGCTAAGATCTTGAATGATAACGGCTAAGCGTTCTCATTTTGCGGTACTGCTGAATAATTAGCTCCAGAAATCCTAAATGAAAAAGGTCTTAAACAAAAATTATGAATATCAGTTGACAGGTGGGCTTTTGGTATCCTGACTTACGAGATGATCGTGGGATTCCCTCCATTCTACACTGGCTGCAATAATAACTTGAAGATTTAAGAGCTAATCAGAAAGTTTATCTCATATTGTATTAGTTTTTTAAATTAGAATGAGCAATGAGCGCAAGGACTTTATATCTAAGGTAAAAAAATTCATTATTTTGTTAACAATGCTTATAGTTACTTGAAAAAGACTCAGCAAACAGATTATTCTAGAAATACATTTGAATTTGGAAAATTAATTTTAATTAAAATAAATATAAATCAAAATCTTTGCAGTTAAAGTTGGCGAATTTAAACGATTTTGGGTTCATTCGATAGAGAATTCAAAATTAGCTAGACTTTACTATTGGCGGTACTATTTTATCGCATCCCTGGAGCGAGATAACTCGACTTTAATGTGAGGGCATAATTTAATGAATTTAAGGTGTTTAATTAAATTGAATTTATCTCTCTCCAGGGATGCGATAAAATAGTACCGCCAATAGTAAAGTCCAGCTAATTTTGAATTCTCTATCGAATGAACCCAAGATTGTTTAAATTCGCCAAATTTAACTGCAAAGATTTTGATTTATATTTATTTTAATTAAAATTAATTTTCCAAATTCAAATGTATTTCTGCAATAATATAATTTTTATAAAGTACATAGTCTTGAGGAAATCCTAGGTCATGACTTCTTCAAGTCTCTTGACTTCACTCAACTTCTATCTAAATAAAAGATGTATTCATAATTATTTAATATTTCACTCTGACTACCTAAATGAAAACTATAGAAAATCATTGAATTATTTATTTTTATTTAATTACACTAATATTTAAAGCATAACAGCACTCAAATAAATGTATAAACTTAATATATAAATATAAAGATTATAAGTATATAATTTAATATTTATCATTAATTAAAAACAAAACTAATTAATATTGCTAAAGAGTAATTTAATTGGGATAAATATAATTATAAATTAATGGCAGTTAACTATTTCTATACCTAGACAATACATAACTTGTTACAAAAAGAATTAGCTAAATTTTGCTATTATAATACTAATTATTTCAACATAGAAGCGAGATTATAAGAGTTTAATTTTGAGACAGTGTATTTACTTTTTTCAAAAATAATCTAGATTTATCTTGCTCCTTAATTCTTAAATAAAATAGAACCGCCAAATACAAAGCGAAGATTATTTTATTTTAATTCAATCGATCTACATAAAATTGTGTATGCTAGGATAAAGTTAAATGCAAATAATATTACTATTATTAATTAATTTTTATTTAATTTCCCCAAATATAAACGAGCAATAATTATCCAAGTTTTTCTTTAAAATTTATAATATCTATTAATCGATAAATAAAATGATGAGATTAGCTGGTTAACACTCAAACTTCTATACTTAAAATTAAATTCTTATTTTAACATTTTTTTAATGACAAGTTTCGCATTTTTGCTGCCATTTGCGTGGGCATAAGTAGCACCTACAGCACAGATTATACATTCGTCTAAGTCAGCAATACCTCACCCCAAATTTGACCTCTTAGTTTTATACTAAAAATAACAAAAACATATTTGAGTTCCACGCCTAAATTTCTCTTTAAATAAAAAAATCTAAGGAAGGAGTACAGACAAGGGAATTTAGGCTGTCTTTGGAATTATAGCAGATACCACAGGAGCTTTCTACGATGGAATTTAATGCAGAAGTTTCATCAGTGACGTTCAGTCCCAGTAAAGATCTCACAGGGATGAGCTGCTTCGATGTGTACTTAAATATAACAACGAATTAAATTTTTACTGACACTACAAACAATGTGATAAAGGATCTCTCAGTATCATCCACAACATATAGCAATGTAGGAGGTGTCAGTTACCTAATTTAAATTCTCAATTTTATCGTAATTTCGAAACTGATCCTTCAAAAATAAATAAATTTACTCTTTTCAATGAGGTTTATTAGCAATTGAGATTTGGAAAGTTTTTTGTAAATAAATTTAATATCTACACTTCAAGATTATAATATTACAGATGGCTAAAGAGGTATGAGTATATTCTTTGCCTACGGCAATCTAAAAAGAGGAGTCATTTTAAGAAGCTTCTACACACATTTTAAGGGAAATAATTGCAAATTAAAATGTTTTTCCCTATAAAATTAAACTTTACGTAGTTATTACTTATTAAAATCATACCCTATAATCAGCAAATACAAAGGGTTTTAGCGAATAATTTTAATATCCTTTAGATTTAAATTACTTATAATTTGAATAACTCTAATATTAAATATATTTATACAATAACTCAATTGTATTTTTTTCATTGCTTTAGCTTAGTTTACAAAAACAGGCATTAATCATCAATAAATTTTACATTTTAAAGATTTTTGTAATATTTTACTTATAATTAACTATTATTCTCAAGTTAATTTTAAAAATAGTAAAATTTAATAAAAATTAAAATAAATGAGCTATAGAAAATTCTAGATAACATCATTTTTTCCTCCAAATATATCAACTTGTATGCATCCTTAGTTTCACAAAAATGGATTATGTTTCTATATTCACAATTATTACAATACTTTTACTATTTCGTAATTTAACCCCTATTTTTAAATACTTAAATTACATAAACTATAGATATAATACCCGTTGCAAGTTCAAGTTTTGCCTCTACTTTAATACTCAGTAAACTAACATTCAGAATAACATTCATTTTTCATTTTAAAATAATGCAATATATTTTATTTTTAAAAAAACATAAATTTTTACTAAACATTCATTATAATCCTATATACTTTTGCCTAATTCTTATGAAAATCAAATTTTATTAATATAAAAATAGTTAATATTAGCACAATTCTATAGTTTTAAAGCTTAAAATAACACATTAAATGGAAGATATACCTGCAGGTCCAAAATTAAAATAAAAATATTAATTACTTTTAGTAATGTTATCAATTTAATCAGGTTATCATGCAAAAAATAAGTTAAGGCAAATCTTTTAGTGATACACTAGTAAAATAAATTTCTTGGTAATTAATTTAAACAGATATAAATTTTAAAAGTTAAAGAAGTATATTTCATTGGAATGTCAAGATTTAAATTAAAAAAGAAATCCTTAATCAAGTAAGTCAAATCCTTGAAAAATTTAGATTCAGATAACTTCTTCATACTCTACTATTTTATTTACTCCAATCAAAACCCCAAAACCCTTTAGTGAGGTTTATAAGTGCTTTGATTTGTAAGGTATAGTTGGGGTCTTATTGGGGTTAGTAGAGAAATTAGGCCAATTTTCAAAATGAGAAATAGAAATTAGCGAAATATAGCGTCTATTTATGATGAGTAATATTTAGATTTACTGCTTAAGCTTAGGTATGGTAAAAGTATTAATATAGACTAAGCCAAACCTGTACTAAATTATGCAGCAATAGCAAAGTTATTACGCAAGAGTGCCTCAACTGTTAGGTATCACTGCTTGCTAGCTGTTTAGCATTTTAATTCTGGTTGTTGAACGCATCCTGCAAGAAAATAAAAGTTCTCTCAGGCTCATATTGACTTCCTCTGCGACTCGAAGACTATGAAGTATTGGGCACACTTTCCATTAGACTAGCGAGCTGTCATGTTTCATCGCAGGTTTCCTGACATGCGTATATCTCCTTAGACTATAGCCAATATTTATAGAAGAAATGGTATTACTTTCAAGACTGTCAACAGAGTGAAGAGAGTGATTGATTTTACAGTGCATTTATAGTAATAATTTAAACTATATATATGATTAAATGCAGAGAGATATTACTAATAACATCAAGTTCATACACGCTGATGAAGCTGTGATTACCTTCAACACCTTTATTAATAAGTCTTGGTATAAGAAATATGAAAATATAGAAGTCTATGATTAAAAAGTGAAGGTAGTCACCCATGCAATTTCAGCTGGTATAAGTGAAGATTCAGGCCTAGAGAGTTATGTTATTCACCCTCGCTCTATTAAGCGAGAGTAGTATATAGAGTTCCTACATAAACTCAGAGAGAAGTATAGTAACAAGAGATCATCTGTTTGTGATAACCTCTCAGTTCATAAGACTAAGGAGTCTAAGAAAGCTTATGAAGAGCTAAACATAACTACTGTATACAACGTTCCTTATAGCCCTTAATTTAATGGAATTGAATTCTACTGGAGTTATCAAGACACACTACAAGAAGCTGCTGCTGTATCATCTTATGCATGACTTGCCCATCGATACAGTAGACTTAATTCAAAGCAGCTGTAAGAGAGTGAGCGTAGATAAGACAACAGTCTGTGCGAGAGAGGGACGAATGAATGTTTATAAATAAGTTTTAGATTTAAATGAATGAATAAGTTCACATATTAAACTAACCCATAAAGGGGTTTGGCT
>ARYC01006597.1:0-23363 GCA_000711775.1 Oxytricha trifallax
CTATTATTCATAGAATACTTAGACTAAATCTCTGAAGAATGGAGGATGAATACTGTTTTTTACTCGATAACGACAAAAGTGTTTTGACATTACAAAAGTTAAGATTATACTAGGTAACTGTAATATATCTGGGCCCCTATTAATTTACTATGGCCCCTATTGAGAAAATTTTTGCAGTTTTAAAAAAAGATTAGAATCCCATTACCTAATCTCTGGACAAGGAAGTATTTATGAAAGCTTTAACAAAAAATATCCAAAATAGGGACTGTTCTTGGAATAAAAATTGTTATTACAGTTGTTTAAAATATGCCAAAGAGGCAATCTTACTAAAAAAATATGAAGCACATTCAAATAAAAATAAAAGGTTAATTCAAACTATGGAATAAAATAAAATAAAAATTAAATTTTTTGAGACTTATAGAGTGACAAGTCTTATTGAAGCTACTATGTTCAATTAAAAATAGTAATTACTATTTATAAAGTTAAGAAAATAAATTAACTTTGATTATGTTTAAATAAATTACGAACTAAAATGTTTTTTTTTATTTTTAATTTAATTAATTTTCAATATAATTAAACAATTTTCATTTCTTCATCACCCTTAATCTAATTGCCAACATGAACTGTATAGTCTTTATTAGGGTCTGACCTGGTGAATATTTCCAATCTATACTGCCCTTAGAAAACTTAATCAATCATATTCCAGAATTCTTATGGCTTCTTTGAATATTCAGCTCTTTCTGCCCAAATCTCATCAGGAATCTAATTTAACTTTGCCTAATCGAAGTTGCCTTTGACACCAATGAGGCAATACTTAGTTGACTATTCTGGTTTAGAGCTATTTATTAAATTTTGTTTATGAGTTAGTTTAATCCATGCCAGAGTCTTTATTATTTAATAGCCATTCTGTCTTAAATTACTTTCTCCTATATGCTAAGTGTTGTAGAGTGTCCAGTCACTCTTTAAAAAATAGGTTAAAATTCTTAAAGTGAGTGATATAACAAATATAGTGATTGTGTAAAAATCCCAATATATTTGAATTTTATATGAAAGTATAATTAAGTAAGATTAATGTTGAGCAAATAAATAAATTATTAAATAATATGTTAAGTTTAACAAAGTGATATGATTTAAAAATAAAGAATTATTATGCTTTTCTTTAAAATATCAATAATAATTTAGTGATCTTTAGTATTAAATTTTATTTTAATATATTATATCAAAATTAAAACTAACTAAGCATTCAAACAATTCTATCTAAATTGATATTAAGTCTATATAGATTTATTATAAGATGATTTAGAAATTTTTTGATTCATGATTATATTATAAGGATAATTTATTATCCACAAAAAAGACATATTCGGGATTATTTAGAACAATATTATTTACTTGTTTAAATTAAGTAAAATCTAAATAGAATTAAGATTAATTTTAAAAAGAAAATATATAATTAGATTAACTTAAATTATAGAGCATAAGCTCACAATTAAATAATTTTTTAAGAACAATATTAGAATAAATATTACATGATAAAAGTGAAATTATCATAGATTAAATAAGTAAAGAGTACAATTGTAGAATATATTATACATTTTAATATTTATATAATTTAATGGACGCATCACCAACTTTTTGAAATTTGGTAACGCGCTTGAAAATTATTATAATTATCTAAAAATACATCATTTTAGATTTTAACCGATATGGAAAAGAATGAATAGAATATTATTCCATGGTGTGGAATTAAAGTTAAAGGTATTTATTTGAGTCTATGGTTTGGTAGATAAGAGTAAAGCATTGATTTTTGACCTTTCCATGGGTTGTCTTCAACAACTATTGAAAATAGAGCTCCTTTTAATTTCAACATGGTTTTGTGTAAATTTTGCCAAAAGTCATCGTTCCTAAAATCAAGGCATAGCTTGATTAGTCTTCCTTGGGCCATGTTTTCTTTATAATAGTCCTACCATTTTTTGCAAATGTACCCACCTTTAACCTCATAGATCTAGAATTTTTATTTCTTTTACGTTTGGGATCTTTGTCATACTTTAAAATCTTCATGGATTAGTAACTGCATTGCTCAAGCTGTTTTTATTCGATTAAAAATTAGGTTTGAGGAATTTTTGTCTTGTCAAAATGAGAACATTTACGCATGTGCCTTTCGCAATGATCCTTTTTTATGTGTGTTTTCTGGCATCCTATACGTTCAAACTTCTGTAAGAGTTCTTTAGCTCGTTAAATCTTATGAAAGTTATTGCATTAGTCCTTGTCACTTCAGTGATTCGCTCTTGTATGGAAGTTTTTGAATTATTTATGGCAGTAATTGCAGTAGTAGACCTCAGGTTAAGCTCTTCCTTCATTAGCGAGCTTGTCCAGTTCCTCAAATAATAACTGGAATTCTTTGCTGTTTTCTTAAATCATTGAATGCTTTTTGATTAAATTATTATTGTTAAATGTGTAAAACACTTTAAGTACACCAAAATTTCTGAATATTTAAAGTTTGAATATTTGTTTTTGTAAAAAAACTAAACGCAGTTAAGTACTCATTGTTGTAAAGTTTTTGTCACTTGGAAGTTATGAGTGCATTTTTTCACCATTCTATGGTGAAATTTTGCCCTTAAATGAAAAATACAATTTTCCTCAAAATTAATCTCTCAACCCTGAATCACTATCATCATGAAGAAGTTTAATGTTCATAGAGAATTATTTTATAACTTTTATATTTAATACTATCTCTTGCAGACTATCTAAGTATCAAATTTATATATTTATCTATAGAGTTTCTATACTTATCATTGCTAAAAAAGTTTCATAAATTAAGTTAGGGTACTCATTTCTTAATTGAAGGTTCATGTTTAAAATCTATGTTTTTAAGAAAAATTTTATTATATGATTTAGACCTTAAGAAAAATACGAAGTATTTTCGGTCATATTTATATAATTAAAAACCTATTTAATTAAATTATATTCTTATTAATGTATTCAAGTCCGTATAAGCCAAATTGGAACAAAGTTTTTACAAACTATATTTTAGTCAACACTAAATTATAATTATGTATATCAGCTGACGCCAAAGAAAATGTCAGACAGCGGTTAGTAAATTTACATAATTTTTTTAAATATTTATTTATGTCTTTCATAATTATCATTAAGTTAATTGCTTAAGCCTTTTTTATCGATCTAAATTGAAATAGTTAAAATCATAAAATCATAAGAAATTAGGCCTTTTTTAACTTTATTTATATTTAAGTAAACTACTTAAATAGAACCAATTAAAGCTTTTGTTTATGAAAACATACTTAATTAATTCAATACTATTTAAAGCTAATATATAATGTTAATTAATAATAAACTTTAGTTAATACTTATTATATAGCATGATAATTAATATTAATCATAAGTGACTATAAGAAAAAACCATCGACAAAATTTACCATGCACTAGATGGGACCCTAAACATAAATAAAAATAATGACATTTTCTATAAAAATGTTTCGTAAATATTTAAGTCTTAATAAAGATATTAGGTTATGAATTTATTCTCTTATGGATAACAAGCATGTTATTAATTAAAAGGAGTTAGATTCTAATTACGAATTTAAAAAGCAGTTGAGATTATTTATGTTTATACACTTAATTTTCTTTAAATATATGACAGTGACATAATCTATTATGCCAAGTAAGTTATAATAATTAATAAATACCTATAGGTTAAAGTTGCTCCTTCAAACTTCCCTGATAAGACATTTCTTGAGAGGGACATTACTATTGCTAGAAAATTATTGATGACATAAAAAGTTAAATCACAGAAAACTCAAATAAGTTTAGCATTAATGATTTGCCATTAAGTGGTGACCATAAAGAAAAGGATATCGTTCCTTACAGATATTAGATCGAAAAAAACTTTTAAAAAAGTAAACATAAATATTTATGTCACCATAAAACGAATGAATACTTACTCATATTACTTTAAAATAATTCATTATACAAAATAGGCCATAGGAGAAAAAGTTAAGAAATCTGTGAGGTAAAGGAAAAATCAAAAAGTCAACTAATTATAGTATAAATAACTAACCGGAAATAGGACAGAATAAGAGTACAAAACAAAAGAATAGATAATTAGTTGTACCTTAAGAAATGTGCAGAGACTTAGAAACTTCTAGAAACTGAGCTAAGATTTGGAAAATCTTAAGATCCATAAACCACAGACAAAAATAGCTCTAAAAGATGAATAAAGGAAGATCATCACGAAAACAAAATTCATCAAGAAGTAGAAAAGAAAGTGAAGAACAGAGAACAGGCACAGTTGACTAGACACCTACTGTCTAAAAAAGGAAGAATTTTCTTGTTTCAAACAAGACTCCTCAACTATTGAAAGAGCTTGTCCCTTATATATATATTAAACATATATCAGATCTGGGGTCCCCAGAGACCTCAATTTGATCTAATTATTATTATTATTATTAGAATAAATAACTAATTATGATTTCAGATTAGAAAATGTAAACATGAAAATGTATTATAAACAAACCACTTGATAAAATCAATTTAATAAGACTTAATTAAGCTTAGCATTTAGTTAAATGCTAAAATTTAGTTATGTAAATCCATATTTGTTCTATATTTAATTAATTTTATCAATTTACAAATTTTTCTTCGATTTTGATAAATACTTAAGTCTTGAACCTAAATTCAGAATCAAACCAAATAAAACCTTGAATTATGCCAAAGAATTCCAACTTATAGAGTCATGTCAAGCCTTCTCATGCACAGAATACTTATCAACAAGAAATTAGGAGTTTCTACATATTGCATCAATGAGCTACACAAATTACAGACAGGATTAGCAAAGTTATGAAAGCGCATTTAATAGGAAACCACAAACAATTTCTAATAAAGCTAAACATTCATCAAAATTTCAAGGGCACAGAAAGAATAGTTTATTTTAAGACTTATAAGTTTCAGTAAACAATATAGAATATTAGTTAAACTAGCAAGTCGATAACTAGATAAATCAGTAAAAATCAAAACGGATTAGGAAGCGTAGATTTGGAAAATGTTAAGGATGCAGTTGACACCAACTTATTAGCCATAGCTGAGGAAATAGATAATCAATTATATAACCTCTAATATTTCAAGAATCAACAAAGAATGAGAGAGATGCTAATTCAAAATTAAAAGTATGAATAAGAAAAAGATGATTAAAAAGCTTTAATTCGTCATTATAAAGCATTAACAGGTATTTAATTAGTTTTAAAAACTAATTTAATCCAACAAACAATAAAATAGTTGATATTATCGTTTGTTTAATATCATTTAATAACCAAAAATTGAAATGGAAACATTAGAAATCCTATCTCTGGCATATTGTAGGAATACATTTGATTTGGGAAAATTATTTAAATTTAAATTTACAAAATATTAAAATCTTGGCAGTTAACTTTCTGGAAACCTAGACAATATGGTACTTGTTCGATAGAGAATTCAAAATTAGCTCGACTTTACTATTGGCGGTACCCTCTATCGCATCCCTGAAGCGAGATAACACGACTTTAATTTTTAGTGATTTGTTTAGTTGATTTTAATGGTCAAATTAAAATAGATTTATCTCGCTTCAGAGATGCGATAGAGGGGTACCGCCAATAGTAAAGTCCAGCTAATTTTGAATTCTCTATCGAACAAGTACCATATTGTCTAGGTTTCCAGAAAGTTAACTGCCAAGATTTTAATATTTTGTAAATTTAAATTTAAATAATTTTCCCAAATCAAAGTTATTCCTACAATATTTTAGAAAATTAAATTTATGTATGAGAAATACAGGAGTAACAGAATGACTAAATAATATATGAAATTTCTTTCATTTAGAAATGTCTAAATTAATTAGTCGAGAAAAATGAGGAATACTTTAAGCACATCGACCATTTCTTATTTTCTATCAAATAAAATATAAGTTAAGTGTTGATTGAAGATAATCCACTAAATTTTAGATGGATCTCTAGAGAAAAGATAAAGGAAGATTTAAAAAGAAATTTAATTCATGAAAAGTATATTAATTTTTTAATGTAACTAGAATAATTAAAGTTGTTTGAACTATTTATCGATCATAAACCTCCTTAGATCCCAATAAATGGGGAAGTCTTTGACAAAAACTTTCTAAAAAATATAAATGAAAAATAAAAATAGCTGAGTAAAACAAAATCTTGAGTTGTAGAAAAGTGTTATATCTGGGCAATAGATTCTGTTCGATATGATGACAAACAGTTTCTAGCTTATGACACTTAAAAACAAGCAACCTTTATGATATAGAAATTTAAGATCTAAAAGCAACGAGTACCTTATTATGTGTAAAGTTAGCTAAAAATTTGCAGGTGCAGTTGCGTTTATGCTATTTAAAGGATATAAGTAAAATTTTAATAATAATAATTTTTTAATATTGTTGATAGTGTGGTGTAAGTTAAACTAGAAAGTTTTTTACTTTAAAAACAGGTAAAGCTTTCATCTTAGATACAATAAAAAAATCTAAACAGCTAAAAATATCATCATAGACACAAAATAGAAATCTGCTTAATTGGTTTAAAACTGAAAGTCCGAGTGGAGTCAACTAGTTACTGTTTCATACTTAATTTATACAATTTTTGGAAAACATTTTCAAAAATCAATGGAAATTAAACTATTAATTGAAGAGCTTTTCCCTAATGTTCATTACTGTAAACTATTTGGAAGAAAAATTACTTAAGAGATAAATAAGTCAATCTAGGATATAAATTTTGAAAAATTATCAATTTAATGTTTATCTAAATATTTAATTTATTTTACACTTTATAAATTTACCTTACCATTTTCCAATTTTCATCTTTGGCTTTAGTTACTTTTGACTGCAAAAGTTGATAAATCTTAGGTCGGATAAAATATGATTTTTCTGGACTACACCAGTATTGTTCTTAAGAGGTTCATTATTTTGTTTATGATGTTTGCAAATTGATGTTTGATCCTGCGTCTCCAGATTTTGATAGTTCAAATAATGATCCAGCCCTTTTCCAGTGTTCTCTTTATTAGATATTAATAGCAATAATTTTCTGAAATGTGACTTTCACTTTTAGTATAGATGTTATTCTTCACTAAAAATGATATTTATTTAATGAGATAAAAATGGCAATAATTTTCTTTAAAGCATATCTCTGTCATTAGTCCTTGCAATGAATATTTTGAAGAGTAATTGAATATCACAAGAGTGTATGAAGAGCCTATAACTTTTCTAAAAGCATTTTATATTAAAATTATGTTCCACGCAATTTACACATGCTATTATTAAAAAATGATCTCAAAAAAGATTTAGAGTAAATTCTTTTCAAACTTATTTAAATTTAGATATTGGCATTGGTATCATATATTTAACTATAATAATAGCAGTTGTTTGGAATGGTAAAATATTATGATAATGAATTTAATATTCAATTTTAAAATCTTTTAACTAATGTAAATTTATCTAATAATATGCTGACATTGGGAAATTTCAAAAGAGTCAACTCATATACTCAATTTGTATAATAAAATTAATTCAATTGACTTATTTTACAAGTTCTTTTTTTAGGATTTGAATTAAAACTATCATTTATTCTAATATTGATGCAATTTCATTTTTATTGAGGTGAGTGAACATAAATGCTACTACTATTTAAAATTAAAATATCAAAAAGTAAAATTTTTTAATAATGTTTTAATTGAAAATTAATTGCGTAATTACATTCAAGATTATTAAAAATAAGAGAATTGATAAAAATGAATTAAAAAGAATAAAAATATATTAAAATTTCTGTGCAGAAGATGCCAATCATTCATTCAAAATGTAAGTTACGAAGGACATCTATAAAAATATGATAAAATAAGTATGGTCTCAAGATTTAGCTAGATCTACATACGGACAAGACTCGGTATAATACCAACAATGAATAAAATTATTCTCGGAACGATAATCATAAATATGAATTTGTTTCCTTAGATTTATAATTCTAATTGCTATTATTACTATTACTATCAATAATTGCTAAAATCTATTTTACATATCTGCTTTTTTTTCCATATAATATTGATAAAATACAAAAGAAATAGAAATTAAATATAGTTTAAAATTAAATAACTGTCTGTATTTACATATTAGTTTATTAAAGTATATACACGAGTTGCAAAAATGAATTAATTTAACCTTTTTTGGATGCGCTTATAAGTAACATTTGATAAGTTGTTTTTATGCAAAATTATATATTTAATTATTTATATTATTTTCTGAATCATTTGTTATCCAACAGAGAAGAAATATCAGTAGCATTTACAGTTTTCAATATTTATGCTAAATTTATTGTATTATTGGTTGCGAATTACTGCTATCGCAGATTTCTCATCCAAATTTATAAAAGGTTATAAAATCTGAAATCTTTTAAGTTTTAATAGTGTATTTTGCTGAAATTTGAGTTTAGTTGCTTGAATATTTTAAATAGAAATAACTTTACAAGAAGTATTAGTGAAAGAAATATTGTAGTAATACATTTGAATTTGGAAAATTAATTAAAAATAAATAAATATTAAATCAAAATCTTGGCAGTTAAAGTTGACAAATTTAAACGATCTTGGGCTCATTCGATAGAGAATTCAAAATTAGCTGGACTTTACTATTGGCGGTACTATTTTATCGCATCCCTTGAGCGAGATAACTCGACTTTAATGTAGGGGTATAATTTAATGAATTTAAAGGCGTTTAATTAAAGTCGAGTTATGTCGCTCAAGGGATGCGATAAAATAGTACCGCCAATAGTAAAGTCCAGCTAATTTTGAATTCTCTATCGAATGAGCCCAAGATCGTTTAAATTGATCAACTTTAACTGCCAAGATTTTGATTTAATATTTATTTATTTTTAATTAATTTTCCAAATTCAAATGTATTCCTACAATAATAATTCTCTGAGAAGTGTTGAATTCACTTTTTAATGTATAAAATTATCCATTTTAATTAGTAATTAAAAATTAGAAAATATATTACGTCGATTTGATAGTTTATACAATTTTTAATTTTTGAAGATTTATGATCGATATTGATTTCTAATTTATTAAAATAAACATTATTATCTTTTGATCATAAGTAAATTTCATTATTTATAATATTATTAAACTTTTGATTATATTGTAATTTTAATATTTATTAAATTAAAATAGACTTTTTATAATTTTTGTAGTTTTTAGTTTTATAAGAGATAATATAACCTTTATCGAATATAAACTATGAATAATTTATTAATTAAATTTAAATTAAGACAATTTTAAATAAATATGAATATATTTTAATTGATTTATTCAACAAATTGCTTAAGGATTTAGCAAGTTCACCTCAAACTATTCTATTCAATTTTCCAATCTACTTAGCATGTTTCTCAGAATTTTTACGATAACTGATAAATTATTTGCAAATAAATGGCTTAAATTTTGGTATTATCGCTTTGCTTCAAGCAATTATCTAAAATAAATCTTATTGATCTTAAGTGAGGTTCCGTTAAGATTACTAAAACTCAAATAAAATTTAAGGCAATTTAATAAGGGGACAGTTAATTTCTAATACATTCTTCTGATAGTTATAAATTCAATGGCTTTTCAACTCAAAGTTTCCCATCCTTTATTTCACATCATAATTAAACTATGACTTCTTTGTATAAGTGTGCTTTGAGTAAATGCCAAGAGAGTCAATGTTGGCAATTTTTTAGTTTGCAAGGGATACAAAATATTTTATAAACAATACTCTTTTTAGTCATGCAAAAAGTAAAGAATGTGACATTGCTGCATTTGTAGAAAAGTTTACTAGTGCTAAAATTGCAAATTCAAGTGACCTCTATATTATTAAATTTGTAACCATTATTTAGTAAATACAAAATGGGATCACCTTGAATGAATGATTGAAAAATTTCCTTATAAATTGAGACTGGATGATAGCAATTTAATGAGCTGCAATTGAATTAACCTATATGGAAGGTACTTACATTATATCTATCGTGATATTGTTCTCTAATAAAAACCTATAATATTATGAGATGCTTCTCGTTATCACATCACTTATATTAAGAATTTTAAAATAATTTTCTTTTTTTTGGCTCTTTACAATAAGAGTTAATTAAATTCAATATTACTTAGGCCTCTTTTAATAAACTTTAAATTTAGGAACTTGATGATTATTGAGGTAGCTTTCGTAAAAATTTCTATTGCAAAAAAGTACTTTTTGTAAATTTCTAGAGTAAAAATATCTATTAAATTATATATTGATTTAATTTGTATTAAACCGTAATTAATCGCCTAATTGAAAAAATATTATTTATTTATATGATTGAATTAAATTATTAAATTATACTAATTAAATAAATAGAGTTTGTTTTTAAGAATTTATTATTTTTAACTTTATTCTTTAACTATTTTATATAAATAACATATTTATACAGCATATATTTAAAAATTTATATTTATTTTAGAATTTATTAATATTTTTTTAATATAAAGAGTATAGACCAATGGAATCTATTATCTATTTCATATTTATGATAATTGATTGATGTGACTTTTTAAGAATCTAACTTATTTACTTTGGTTTTTATAGACAAACCTCAGAATCCAAAAAATAACACGGCCTAAAAAAAAAAAAAATTAATATTAAGATTTTATTTCCTATAAAAGAATAATTATTTTATGAATTAAGGAAGTTGTAAGAATTAAATCTAAGTATAAATAAAAAATAATTCAAGCTATTTACAAAATTTTGAATAACAGTTGTATTAAGATTCACTTTGTAAAATGATAAAAAAACTAATAAATGCATGTTATAATTAATTATGAAGCTATAAATTCTAATCCAAGCTTAATTAGGATTATTACATCTAACTCCATATTATCAATATTAATAAACACAGATAATGGAAGCAGTAATGACTCAGCTTCAAATGCAAAAGTAATCCAAGACCCTTCAACCCATATCCTCATTACCAATTAATTGGTTGTACTTTTATAAAATCGAAGCATTATTACAGCAATCCACAGCCAGGGATAGATAAAAGAATAGATTTAAAAGTGCAAACCTATCATTATCACACTATTGCAATTATTAAAATCCCAGAAATATTATAGAACGCTTTTTAATTACTCTGGCTTAACACTTTTCAGGTCGCTTTTGGCAATATCGACGACACTTGCTACCTTTTGTATATGATGAACTGGCACGAGCGTGCTCTATATTGTCCTTGTTGCAATTCAATGAGAATGACTAGCCTTAGCTGATATTATTGATATGATAATGCTATTTAAAGTACAAGTAAGCACAGGAGATACAGATATAAAAACTCCCACATTCATTATATGCTAATTATTTGAGTCTCTAAGCTTCTGAACCTACATCCGTTTGTGAGAAAATTATTTAATGAAGATCAGTAGTGACAGATTGAGTGAAAAAGAGTTTATTTGATGTGCCAGGGAATCCTGAATCAGCAAATTGGCTATAAAGGAAAGTCTATTTGTGCTAATGAGAAATTTCCAAGGCACTTTATACTACAGCTGTGAGAATTTATCCTAAGAATAGAATGAAAAGCATGGTTCATATTCATATCGTAGCTTGTATTGAGCGAAATTCTCAATAGGCTTTTTTCAAATTTAAGAAATGTGCAAAAATGCCTATGATTATGGTGAAGAATTGAGAAGTTAGATCAAGTTGTTGTCATTTTTCTGCTTCTTGTACATCCCATTGTTTTGTAACCTCCATCTCTATGAAATCCCTCCTGCTGATTTAAGTGGTGCAAGTATTCAACCCCCAGAAGCACGCTTTCCTACTATTTCTTTAGCAATACTGAAAATGTCATTGCGCAGGAAATCTAATGAAAACAATACGTTACTCATTATGATTGTCCATAATTAGCGAATAAAACTACTAGGTAATTACACAAGATGGGTTTAATATGATCTGAAGATATAATACAGCTACCTCTCAACACTCTAGCTTCCTTGAAATGGCAGAGGATAGAATAATTTTGTTTAAGTAGATAAAGAGTAGAGCACATCTCACTAGAAAAAGCTTTTCTTGTCCTCCAATTTTAGTATAATCTAAACTTGCTGTTCAATAGGATCTGAAATATGCTACTAAAGTAGATAAAATGATGTGCTTTAATAATTTTTAAGGCACTAGAACTCGATCAGTAGCCTTTAAAGGAATGGAGCACGTAATGGTTTAAACTAATTCAATGGTTATCATAAAAAGAAATCGATACACAGATAGTATATT
The DNA here is from genome assembly GCA_000711775.1 of Oxytricha trifallax. Taxonomy (NCBI): domain Eukaryota; phylum Ciliophora; class Spirotrichea; order Sporadotrichida; family Oxytrichidae; genus Oxytricha; species Oxytricha trifallax. Next base: position 12,299 of record ARYC01006597.1, read on the forward strand.
GTTAAAATCAGTAACCATATGAAAGACTTGAGCTTTTAGGATACATCATTTAAATATAAGCAACTCAACTATACAAGTAGATATTAATTTTAAAAGCTAGAGTATTAATAAAATTAAATAATTAGCATCTTTCTAATTGTTTTACCCATTTTATATATTCCATTAGTTAATAAAAATACTAATTTATATTACGTAAATTTATGGTGGAACTTCAGCCTTACAAGATACATTTATAAATGAATTTATAATATTATAAAACTGACTTTAAATCAATCATAACACCTGGAAAAGCTTAGTGTCAACTTACCAAAATGCCTTTCAATACTTTTAGCTATGATAATTTAAAATTGTTTATAATATAAATATATTATTGGGGAAATTACTTATATTTAAAGGGAAGTGGATTTATTAACTGAAGAAGTAGCTGAGAAATGTATAATTGAATCATTAGCTAAATATTTCTCAGACATTTAAGTGGAACATGTTCAAAGTAATGATTGAATTGTGATGACTTCAAACTTATCTATTTCAATATTCAATGCAATAAATGAACTAAAATTCAATTAATATTATTTATGCAAATAACTATAGAATAAAAATACATTTTATTAATAAAAAACATAAATTAAAATTAAGTTGATTATATATTCATAATATATAAATATTTCAATATTGCATTGAAACAAATCTGCCAGAATATCTGCATTCACACCTAGATCTTAAGATCGCATGCTTTTCTTTTGATTGACATTCAAAATTCACCGAGTTCTAAAACATCTTAGAGCTCCACCATGGTAACTAGTTGCAATAACCTTCACATTCACATAAACTTAAAGCAATATATACATCTTATAAATATGTCCAACTTCTCTCAAACATTTAAATACTTATTGTTTGAATGAGGTAACTATATTATATTTATTAGATTCTTTGACACAAGTTTGCTGAGTTCACGTCCTTCCTCTAACACAGTGGATAAAACATCCATTAAGTCAAACTGCATCAACTAGACTGACAACAAGCTGCATATAAATAAATACAACAACTCACACTCCAACAAGTTGGCAGCTGGACTATATCATCACATCCTCCATTGAGATCTCTGTGAGCTTTAGAAGCGCAATTGTTGTTGAGTGGAACATTAGAATAGGTAAATGTATTAAATAATTATTATAGAGTAATAAATGGAATATAAATTATTTATTTTACTTAAAATATTTATAGTGGTTTTACAAATGGTAATAAAGTAAATAAAATATAACTACTAGTTTAGTTATGGCAAAGATATACTTAAATTACTCATCCTTCATTGCAGCTTCTTGTAAAGCGTGTCTTACTGTTGTTTCTAGCACTAATGAGTTGTACTAATGTCATACATTATGCCTGATTAAACGTATAAATATATTCTATGATATAAAATTATTAAAATATATTTATAAATACTTGACCAGTATTAATTAAATAACTTACTTAAATAACTATTCATTAAACACTTATCTACATTGATATAATTAACAAGCATATGTTATTTTCTAACAGCTTCTATTGTAACTTCTCTCCCAACATCTCTGCTTGCAAGTATTCTACTCATTTGATTCTACTTCCATGCTCTTTATCTTTTATAAAACTACCCCCTACCTTATTATTTTATGAAACACACTTAGAGTAGTCAATTACAGAGCAAGTTTACAATATGAAGCTGCTTATGTCTCCTCATGCCCTTGCAACACCAAATTGCGATATATTAAATGCAAAGGTTGTGATCTTCGCTGTGAAGTCTCCGATTAAGATAACTCTTCTGAGGTGTAAGTGCCTGAGGAGCTGCTTGTATCTTGATGGAATTGACTTTCTTAGATGCCTAGGTGGCTTTAGAGCTGCATCAAATAATATTGTTAATTATTTTATTTAATTATAATAATAATTAATCACATTGAATACATAGAAGGAGAACAATAAAGCACCAAGCAGTACAATCACAATATTCCAAGCTCATTAGAAGGTTTATAGCCTAAAAACAGTAAACTAGTCAGTGCAAGGTCTCTCAGTTAAGTTAGTTGGCTTAGGAGTATTGTCGCTTTTTTTATAGAGGTTTTATTGAACTTTGGAGACTAAGTGAATTAATCAGTGTAGGATGATTGACTTGCTTTAGTCTTCATTTTGTGGATATGCAAAGACATTCGATCAATACAATGAAACATACTAGTCATAGAAATATTATTACAGTTGATTAATTAATAATAAGATATTTTGATTTTTAATTAAAAAAATTGAGAACTGATTATAATATTTAATATAATTAAAAAAATAAACAAAAATGTACATTAGGGGAATCATTTAATTAGTTCTTAGGCCACTTATTTAGGCTAATTAATGAGTCAGGTATGAATTTATCATTTGGTGTTAATTTACTAACAATTATTTGCTTTAAGGACTTTCACAATATTATTGTTCTGTTTTCTCTCTGAAGTATATGGCTTCTTTTGATACGTTTTAATTTATAAATCCAAATTTCCTCAGAGATTAAAGTATATTCATTTAAGGATTAGTTCTCATTTCTTATTGTGTAAATATGCAAATACTTGACTATCTCCCAATAATTATAATGAATAGTCAAAGGCATTTTCAAGGACTACTAAGATTTTGGTTAACTCTCCACAGAAAGAGAGTAGTTTTTTGAAAATCAGTCGACTACAATTTTAAACTTAAGGTGTAAGTGAAGGCAATCAAAGTTTATTCGATTTTAAAGATGATATTTGCTAACTTAAGGTTTTAGAAACTGAAGTTTATAAATTTTTTTACGAAAATTATTAAAATAAAATAAACTTTTTTACATAAGGAAAATTATTACAATATATTTTCTCTAGAGAGCAATAGTTTAAGGACTGATTATCTAATTTAACATGTACAATAAAAATTATATATATCAATTTTATGAAAAGTAATTGATAAACTGGATTTTTAATTATATAAATTTTACCAATAATTACAGTTATTGCATATGTTTTATGGATGCTACTATTAATGGGAATAAACCCCATGTTTATAAATTCTTGTCTAAATCATGAAATTTTCTGAAAATAATTAAAGATAAATTAATGACTCATTTAAATATAAGTCGTCTATAATAGATTTGCATTAATAATGATTAGAAATTATTAATATATAATTAATTATAAAATAATAAAAAAATCCTTCAATGGTCGAACAGCAATATACAACGGACATCACTGAAATCTAATTCATCAGTAATCAAGTTAAGCCAGCCGCCAATCCCATCTATTCAAAGACCTACGGACAGCTTGTGTCCATTTGACGAGAAAGGCAAGATTTGCATTAAGTGCAGAATTTTTAAAGTATCTGAAATGCAAGATGAATCTAAGTCAAAGCTACATCGCAATTGCAATCAAAAAAGGCTTTTTCCCAATGCTTAAACTCCTAGAAAGTAACATCTTTCATGAGTAAAATTTACTGTTTATTTTTCGCCGAATAACCATGCCTAGAGTCAGGTTACTAAACACTTCTCTCGGACCCAGCCTGAAAAGATCATATAATACTTGCATTCGCTTTGATTAATCAAAGTTTTTCTAATTATTATATAATTCACATGAAGAAACTTGTCTTCAATGATGAAGTCGCTAAGAATCTTAAGGTAAATTTCCAAAAGATTGAAGATTTACTTGCCATTCACTAAAAAGAATCTAGTTTGCCTTCGGAACAGATTACAAAATTCAACTTGATATTTACTTCTTCTAACTTCATAAAATAAAAGATTGCTTAAAAGAGTCAGCACTCGTATTTGTCAGTCAAATGGTTGTATTTAGTTGGTAACTATCTTAAGTACAATAACATTCACCTCGCTTGTACTAATAATCCCAAACAAGGCTCCTGATAACATAGAATTTAGATCTCAGATAAGAACGGTGAATTCCAAAAGTACTTGGTATAGTTAATGGGAAGATTAGTAGATGGAAGTTTTACTTAAAAATCAAGTGATATTGTTGTTTTTCAGCTGTTCAATAAAACATCACTGATCTTTACATTTACAATAACCTCTCTGGCCATTACCAGAAGACGTATCTGTCAATAATAACCTCTCAGCTTTCTTGGATAATCTTGCTACTTTTTATGAAAATGGTTTTCTCTCAAATACTACTTCTCCATTAACAAGTGACCCAATCTTTTTGTCACTTTCCCATTCATGCTTTAAGATTCTCCAATGATGACTACAATGCCTTAACTTAAACAATTGCCTCAATAATTTTTAGTAACTTTTCAAGTGGTAAAGTGCCAATTCCTGCTCTCATCTCAAACTACATGTATACTCCATTCAATTCAGTGAAGCAGAAATGGTTGGGATTTATGACACTCTTGAAGAATATCAAGTATATATTAATCAAGGCTAAGAATGTAGGTTAGGGTTACCATTTTTACATCATTATTACAAGTCTTGTCGACTTTAGTATTTAGAGAAAAGCTTTAAGTTCCAAAAGAATCAGTCATGAACAATCTCTACACTAACAGACTAAATCGAGACCAATGAATAAAAATGAGTGAGGAGGGCTAAATTTATCATGAAACTGATGCCTAATTTTCAACTAACTCGCGCACATTTCCTCTTTTTGATGGAAAACGTGTTCTTCTACTGTAGCAGCTACACAATATCATCCTGAAGTTGCTGAACGTCCCTATCATGTTTTCATGGACCTCTTATCAGTACAAAAGGGCTCTCGAATGACTTTCCTTGCAGGGCCTCATTGTCGTTTTTACCTCAAGCAGATCTGCAACACTGATTAAGTAAGTTAGGCAAATTTTATTTTTAAAGTTTTTAATAGACCAAATAAAGCCCAAGTCTCAATTTTTAAAATCAAAGACGCCTTATTAAAATTATAATTTATGTAGATAATTTAAACATTGAAATTATTAATGGAGTCAAGTTCAGATCAAAGCAAGTGTCCTGAACAACTGATGCAGCAGCAAGCACCACTGGGCAATGTAGAGGTCAACAGAGTGCGAGACAACCTCGAAGTCAAGGTTATCATGAACGCCATTCACGCCAAGGTTATGTATGAAAACGAACCACAATGCTGTGTGGGCTGAACACTCGAAGTTGGTGTATGCAAATGATTGAACCAGATTCGATACTTTTATCTTTGAGAAGATGCCAGGACAACCATTCGTACTGGAATATTTACGCTGGTGCGCGCTCAGGTTGGGACATTGTTGAAGAGACAATTTAAGTGACAACGAGGACTCAGACAGCATTTCTAAATATTCTCAGAAGGATAGTGGCAATGGAAACTCTCAGGAGATAGTAGGCTAACAACAAAAGGAGGAAGTAAGGGACTTAAAGAGGATACTAGCATGAGTGAAGAAGTGGAAGAGCAGGGCAAAATTCCAAATTAATATGATAACGAGACTCGAATGCTCCTCGGTCTCTTAAGAGTACCAAACTAACAGTTTTTTAACTTAGCGATTTAATCATGATAAACTAACTTTTGATTGATTATTCATTTATTTTTCAATTTCACGATTCTCAAAAAAAATTAATCTTGTGGTTTTAACAGTTTAAAATTGTAAAATTCTAGGAAATAAAATGTCAGCTAAAATTAGATTTTTTTAATTTATAAATGTAGACAACTTGAAGATTATATTGCTCCCTAAGTTCTTTACAATAATTTCAAAAATTAATAATACAGAAGGCAGTAGAATCATAAAATTATTATATTAAGGATTTTCTTTAAAAGTAATAATTAAAGAGGTATCAACTCAAGAGGGAGGTTATTTAGGAGAACCCAATCATTTTCAAATAATTATTAAAATTAAATAATTATATTTTGAATTTTTTTTTCAGATAAAAATTGAAATTAAATATTGATAAAATACACCAAAATTTATAACAAAACACAGCAAATACCATAAGTTTATCATTTAAATTCTTTTTGAAAATAATTAGTATAGTTATATTCTTCTTTTTAAACAACTTTTTTATCAATTTTTGAAAATAAAATAAAAGTTTCTAAAATTAAAAATCAGAGTCAACCATTACATTTAAAGCTTAAATACAATTTAATAAATTAATCGTGATATAATTAATTTTAAAAAGAATCTTGACGTTTGACAACATCTAATTTGATTATATGACGAATTAATCATTGAAAAAATATAATAAAAGAAAGAGTAAAGTTAGAATAGACAAGAAAGATAAATCACTTTCAAAAAATTATAAAATATTGTATTGTATTTAATTTTTATATAATTATGATTATAAATGATGATGTTATGGTCATAGAGTTAGGATTCTACTATTTAACTATAAAAATAACAATTATCCTTATTCATTTAATAGAAATCAAAAATAACCCCATATACAATGATCAATATATATTAATTTCAATAATTTAAAGGAGGTTATTTATTCCAAGATAATTATCAATGAAAATTTACTAAAATTTAAAGATATATAAATATTTTTAAATTAAGAAAAAATAAACTATAAAGATTGAGTAAAAGTTAAAAGTAACAATTACATATTCATTAGAAGATAATTATTTAGGATTTACTTAAATGCCTGCTATGAAGGTAAGGAGAGCTAGATTACTTAAAAATTTTATTATTAGAAAATCGAAAATATTTATAAAATAATAGAAAATTTATATGTTAAAATGAAATTCATTAAAAGTGAAAATGAAAACAAATTTAGATATGCTAGTGGATCAGTTTCATTCACAGAAATTTAAATTACAAGAAACAATTTTTTAATAGGTGCAGCATCTTTTATGTTTGATGAAGGTTTCAATGAGAAATTCTAATCTTCCCTCTAATACACTAAGTTTTATCTAAATTTTCTATAACTTTCGTCAGTAAGTTTGATTGATCAGTTTTCATGAAGAAGCTGTTTTAGTAGTAGCTATTCAATTATGTTTAATAAGCATTCGATTTATATTTTAATTTTTTTGCATTTTAATATTATTTAATTTCTTTAATTTTTCATAAATGTTATAATCATAGCTCTTGTAAATATTAGCTTAATTATTTTTAATTAAGAATATAATCTCAGAATAAAATATAGACCAGATATAATAACAGCATCATGAGTTATACTTTAAGAGAATAGGTAAATTTTCTCAAAGAAAGCGTTAGTACTACTTAAACATAAATGCTCAGAATGAAAATCACTTGGTAACATGATTTAACAGGCAGCGAGCATGATATGAAAATAGTTGGGCAAGAAACTTGCCATTTAATGTAACAACATAATATAAATTGATGGATCCATTGTATTCTCCATTCAACACTAACGTCATTGGATAAACCAGCAATCATGTAGCCATTTCTAGCTTAACCAACAATACTTAAGAAACTAGGGAAAAGTATGATGATTTATTAAATCCCCTAAGCATTGACAAACTAATACTGGCTTATCATCATAGCCTTTTTTGATGTAATGAAATCAAAATAAAGAACTGAATTGCGATAGTGTGGGAGGATCAAGGAGTTAATTAGCTACTAGTGAAGCTGGAGTATTCTTCAGATTAACTCAGTAATCTTTTCCCTCTTTAAAGTCAATATTTGTAATTAAATTGCTTTTCTTGTAGATCAGAAGAGATTAAACCATTTGAACCTACAGTGAGAGAGTAAAAAGTGCTACCTTTATAAGGGCAATTGCCTTAAGAAAAAGCAACTTTTTCAAATATAATCAGGCGAAAAGGCGATAAGGTAATATAGCATGGGATCTTTTGGGAAGACATTGAAGCTCTAGTGTTTGGAATCTCTTAGTAGAATCCATTCCACCATTGTGTGAAAGCGGCAGCTGAGTAGAGCAGTGACTCTGGATGGCTGCCACACTACTGTTTGCCCTTTATTTCGTTTGTTAAACCTAAAATTATAATACGTTTCAGGTAAATGCTTAGAATATCTTCCAAAAATATAAAAATTTAAAGTAAAAAATAAGATTAAAAATTTGAACAATTTCATTGATTATTCCTCGAGAACCTTCAGTCAATAACAACAAGATAATCCTCCAATCTAACTACATAGGTACCTAGAAGAGAAGAGCAGGGAGAATGAGTGGATGAAAAGCTTCTACACACTCATTTTCCTACTCAGCGATAAATACTAAACTTATATAAACCCATGTTGTGAATCTAGTAAAATTAATATTTACATAGATAATACGACTATTAATTTAAGTCACTTAGCATGAACTTCAGTATTAAGAGAATGAAATTAGAAGTATGAATAAATCAGTAATGATATCATTGTGAAACCAGAAATATTGATATACAGTTAAAAGAAAGGGAACATATAAACACTTATTATTATATAATGACAATATTTCTATGAAATTAAAGAGATAAGTAATTTATTGCAAATTATTTAAACTAAAAATATAAATTTAGATATCTATCTCTTAACTAAAATTAAAAAAATTTTCATTTCATTTTATTCACAACACTATAAATATAAATCTTAAAATTTTTTAAAATAATTTTTTATTTATATTCATAATGGTAAGGTAAGGTAAGGTAAGGTAAGGTGAATATGAAAACTAGAAATAAAGATCTCTAGTATTAAATATATAATTATTATTGTTATTGCTGTTGTTGTTATTATTATTGAGCGTATATATATTAGTTAGTTTGAATCATTCCTTGAGATGATATATTGCTTAAAATGCATTCTTTTGCGTCTTTTGTCTCCGGTACTTCTTCAGCTGGGGGAGCGACTTTGGCCTTTTGGACCTATGTGCCTCTCATAGGGTAATCCCGGGGGTCTTGTCCCTTGTCATCTCATCCCACGTCCCGACTTGCCTCTTCGGACCCCGACTCTGCCTCGGCGCGGCCTTTATCAGGGGGATCCCTGGGGGGCATGTCCCTTGCCTGGACCGGTCAGCGTGCCAACCACCAAAGACTGATCTCTTTTTATTCTTTCGCTTCTTTTTTTTAGAGATGTTTTTTTTGGATTTTAGTTTTCATCTCTAGTCTTATTGTCAATATTTTTAGAGATCAGATTGACATCTTTAACAACAGCAAGAACAATAATAATTTATTCATAATGGCTTATTTATATAAAATTATTTAAAAATTATAATTTAACATGTTGAATCAAAACCCCAAAACCCCTTAATGAGGTTTATAAGTGCTTTGATTTGTAGGGAATTTGTTAGGGGTTGGGGTTATTAATAGGTTTTAATGTGAAATTTATAGTAAATGTATTTAATTTAATCACTAAAAATGCACTTTTGGATCATGTGGGAGAGGTCTGAAGTTTATTTAACTTAACCACAACTCTATCTTCTCTAATGTTATGTCTGATCTAGAGTTTGTTTTAAGATTATTGATTCTGCCATTTATTTTAATGATTGAAATACTCTGGATTTGTCTATAAATTACTTGATTCTTTACTTAGCATCTTTCTCACACCTTGTAGAGTAGTAATCATTCCGAGGCATATCGCACTCTATTAGTATTGCTGCTAAAGCCCACACATCCCATTGATAGTCTCCATCTCTCCAGTCTTCTCTTTCAGGATAATAGCCTGGAGTTCCCATAACACTTCCTAGCCTTGATACTTCTACCCTTAATGCTCTGTTGAAGTCAACAATTGTCACTCTTACAGGTGAGAAGTTTATCATAATATTCTCAGGTTTCAAATCTCTATGAACAAAGCCTAACTTATGTAGCACTTTTATACCTTGTAAGGTTTAAGTTGCTATAGAAGCAAGCTACTTATGATTCCTTTGATCAGTAATAAAATCTCTGAGGTCATTTCATAGAGTGGAAGTCTGAAAGCAACATGATCCTTCGCAAGGAGAACAGCATCTAGCTTGATTAAGTAACTACACTCTTTAAACTTTGCTTGAATGAGTACTTGATACTCATTTGTGAACTCCATCTAATATTTATCATCACTTAAGAGATAGTTGAAGGGATACACCTTGTATGCATACTGATGATCACTGATAACTTTCTTATCAAAGGAATCTTCTAATATAAGGTAGCTTTAAAGTGAAGTGTCTAGGTCAACTTAGGCAAGAACAGGAATCTTTTTATATTGAATTTTAATCATAATCTTTGTGATTTCAGATGCTAGTAGGTTGCGTGATTACCTCACATGTTCTGATTCACTAGCTTGTCCGAGCTCTACCGTTTTCGAAGATTCTCTTGCTTTTCTTTTGTTAAGTAGCTTCAATTCATCTTCATGCTTTTCAATCTCTAAATCTTTCTTGTGAGCTTTTAAAAGATGCTTCCTTAAATCTCTAGTATGAGCATACTGCATATGGCACTCGAAGCAATCACACTTTCCGTCGATTTTATCGTGCTTTAAGTATACTGTTGGCTTGGCTTCTCTATGCTCTTTCATATGCCTATACCAACTAGATTTATGAGCGAAGTCTCTCCCACACTTCTCACAAAAGTATACTTCTACTTCTTCAGTTTGTATAGGAATTTCATTAATACCCTTCTCTTCCTCTCTGTCTCCCACACACTTGTTTGCCATTTATTTTCTATTATTAATTTCTATTTTAATAACAGAGACCTCAAGTGATAGCTCTGGTAGTTCTTTATGAGAGTTCATCTCACAGCTATCACACTTTTTATTGCTGCCAAAGGTAAGTCTCGTTTAGTTTGATGGAATTCTGTTGTTTTTCTTAAAATGTTAGCGATCATATTTAAATTTGAATTTAAAATTATAAAATTGCCTCTATAACTGAGATCTTATATGAGAGCTTTGCAAGCCTACAAGTTTCAAGGGAAGTTCTTAGAGTATTAGAGAAGAATTATGAGTGTTAAGAGACGATCCAGTTCTACATATGGGTGAGGAAGTAACCATTTTTACTATCAATAATAAGTTGATTACAGCACGTACCGATTTAGGAGGTGCACCTTATTAAGTACGTACTGCTTTAGAAGGTATTTTATGATTTTATGATTAAAATTAGGGTGCTTCCTAATTAAGTACTAGCATTAATTAATGCTCCTAATTAAGTACTAGCATTTTAGGAGCTGCTCCTAATTAAGTACGTACCAATTTAAATTTAAAAATATGGAACTATAACAGTAGA
>ARYC01006598.1:0-30014 GCA_000711775.1 Oxytricha trifallax
GCCATGACAACTGGACAGCCATTACACCCAGACGCTTGCAGCTGTCCAGCAAGGCAGTGAGCAGCAGTAAAGTCACAGTGAAGGAATAGGATAGAAAGCTTAAGCTATACGATTTTATACTGCTTTAGTTGATACAAAGTTAAGTCTACCCAACAAGATGAATGACCAAGCACCAATAGCAAACTCTGGCAACCTCGATGCTCAACCATCGCAACATTATACTCCCATCGCAGCAGTCAGACAGCAAGTCAGCCAGAGGTTGGCACTTATGGCACCATGGCTAGGAACCTCTCAATCACCAAGGAATCCACCAAGAGGCAGCAGTTCTCGATGAGCTTCGTGTCAGCCATTACTAAGGACCAGCTGGTCGCCAGCCAAGTCATCGAGGGAGCCTTCGATGCTGTGCTGTTCGAGAACTTCCTCTACCACACCCTGCGCCAGCTGCGCACCGACAAGGACCTTGGCCTGAAGAAGATCGTGCTGCTCATGGACAACGCAGTCATTCACAAGTACTCTGAAGTGCTGGAGACTGCCAGGAAGTTGAAGGTGACAGTGCTATTCAATGCCGAGTACTCACCATGGCTAAACCCTATCGAGCAGCTGTTCTCATACATCAAGAGGCACCTCAGGCAGGAGCAGGCAGACAGCAAGTAAGCGTAGTAATCATAACTTCCTATAGGATTCACTTGGTTAAAAGACTCTCCCAGATATTGAAGGCCATGACCAAGAGTGATGTCAACAAGCTCTGGGCCTTCACGTCAAGCAGTGGTGCACCACCATCAGACATGGGTTCGTATGAGTCAACCATCAATGACGATGAGTGGAGTCGCAGGTTCTCTGGCACCAGTCAAGACAAGCATGAATAGCAGTTGAACAGTTAAATTAATTGATTAAAACTTCCCTATTATATATCACGCTTTAAAGTTTAAGTTTAAACTAATCAATCGCCAACCTACTCAAACCTCTCTCACCTCCGCGCATTGCAGAGGTCAAGTCCAACAATACACCAACGATGGTCCAACAGCTTGAGCTACCAATTATGGCACCGATGGAACAAGGATGGAGCAATAGATTTAGGATCTAGAAGATGAGAATGGATTGCCGATTGGCCTCAACTCAAGCCTATCGACGACGAATCGACATCAAGTGATCATGCCAGATCGACGCCAATTGACGGTGTCAAACGACCATGTAAATCATCGAATTCTTGCCAAACATCGAAATCAAGTGTTGGATTGTTGATGAAAAAATTTGGGTTTATATTATGCTGCTGAACACTATAACGATCAAACTTTTTAGTAAAATGCACGGCAACAACTTAATGCTTTTTGATTATTGGTTATTATTATTGGTTTATTTTATTTCTATAATTTCCTATTTTTTACGTATTTTATCAATATTATCTCATTATTACATCAAACTACATTTAAAATGTAAAATTAAATTATTAAGTTAACAACCTATAAATGATATTAATTTAAAGAAAACAATTTATACTTTAATAAAAAATTAATCTTAATTTGCCATAAAATTGCAATAATGTCTTTGATAAAAATGTAATATGATTGCAACTTCAAATTCGAATGTCCCTTCTAATTATAATTTAAGTTGTTTTAGGGAATATTTCATTTAGGCATAGATCCCAGTTTCAATGATTATTAAACTTGACAAATTTCATAAATAATTTGACAATTCCTTGATTAATATTTAGATATGCAGATTTTGATATTCTTTTTCATGGATGTTTTTAGCAGCTTTTTATTCACTAAACGCTTAGCTATACAATAAGAATTTATCGGATAAAGAATCTCTAATTAGAAATTAAAGTATACCACCCTTTTGTAAAAGCAATAATTTAGAAGATTAAAACAATATCGTTTTTTAACTTTAATAGAAAATATAAGACTTGAGCAACTCCTAAATAAGTAATTATAAATATTTATTAGATATATAAGTTTAATAACTCTATTAATAATATGAAAAAAAATATTAGTTAGCAATTAGTAATCACTAAAGTTCAGGCCATTTACAGTTTTTAGCCTCAAATGTAGCCTGCTGTTTTCCTCTTTCTCTCAGGCTGTGGCTTACTCATGAATCTCATAATCCAAAAGGAACTGAACATATCTCCAAAAGGAAAAACAGGGTACTTTTAAGTGAATCCTGAATCAAATTAATGGACGAAAACTAACAGATAAGCTAATATAGAATAGTGTAACAGAGCCACACAGAATTATGCTAGATCCTTTTGGAGTTATTGTGAAACTTGCTCTCCAACAATTCACGTTATCACTATAGTATTAACCTGGAGAGGAAAAACCATACTTTATTTAACCTTAGCTCTAATGAATAACTAAATGTAAAAAGAAATATTATAAAATATATATTAAATATTTTTTCAATAAATTTAATACGTCTACTTTAGTGTTATCATCAGATATTTATATATAATTTCAAGTAAATATGGAGCTTAATGGATAATTAATCTTATTCCACAATCTCTTGACAAGAGAGCCTTATTCAAATAAATTAAGATATGTTTTTTAATAACTAAAATAATAATAAATACAAATTATAGTTTTTTAAATGGATATTTTAGTAATTATAAGTTGAATGAATGCCCATTATAATAAAAATTACTAAATTAAAAAAATTAATTAAAAGTATCAAGGAATAGCTAGGATTTTAACACACAAGAACAGATTAACTCATATACCTTCTATTAATATCAGTGTCTTAAGACTCACCTTTAGCACCAATATCTATGAGCATAGTTACAACATACTTTCAATTCTTAATGTCAACCAAGAAAAGGAAATTTAGTTATGGTAAAATAAAACTTTTAGAATATTTTGATACCATTTTAAGTTTTTAACATACAAAAAAATTGTGATGGAATACTAGAAACTAATACATATAAGAAATAGAGCCGTTAGAAGATATTTAACCGTCAGATTAATAGGAATTATATTGATAATAATTATAAAATTGTGGGAAAAGATTAATAATTAAATTAAAATACAATTTCAAGTTTAAATTAAACTAATAAAGTGAAGTCACTATGTGAAATACGATCAACTGACATCACAGACTAAAACCAACAATCACAATCAGATAAATCAAACAAATAAACTAAGTTCAAAGAGAACGTCATAGTAGAAAAAATTAAAATAGAAAAGATTCCACTCAACCTGCTTGGGGAATGAGTCATAGATTTTGAATGCCTATTATTATAGTTATTCAGGGAATTAATAAGTCCAATATCCATAGCATACAATTGAAGTGTATACATAAAGGATATATTAAAGTAAAATACTCCGGAGTCAGCCAAAACTATTAAATCAGATAATTTTATAATTGAAATACATAGTAAAGTAAATGCGTACTGTGCAAAGTTGCTTGGACAAATGAGTAAATACTCAACTCTAGGAAAACAATAAATCGTTCTGTTTAATATTACGGGGGTCGGAAACGACATGGATTAGACATAGATGAAGATAATTCTAATGAAAAAATGCTTTAAAACATAGTACTAAATTGATTAAAATCTCGAAAAGGAAGTCGGCAAAGATCCTTAACCAGAATTGAAATTAAAATAGATTGTAAAAAATCTAAAAAAAAAGTAAATAACATTAACTTAGACAAAAGAAATAATCAACAAGATATTGGAAAAACTTGTATTACTCACTCACTATTAACGATACCACTTTATTCCAAGCGTGGGCATAAAACTACTAGACATAATCTTCAGAACTGATTTGATAGTCTTTGATATCACTTAATACACGAAAGAAAGATGGAAGAAGTGCTAGAACTTGCCAAAAAAAATTAAAATGATCATAGTAATAATTAAGATAAATTTATCAAATAGAATAGAAAAAAAAAGTGTGGCATTCACAATTTTGCAAGAAACTTCAGTAATATTAGTGTTAACTCAAGTTTCAGGAAATAAAGTTATATAAAAGACAATTAACGTTCCTCACTCAGTGTAAAAAATACAATACACAATAGGATATTTTTAATGCAAGAGGAGGATACAAATTAAGGGCAAATCAAGGGGAAAAGGAGTCAACCAGAGAGGAATAGGCAACTTATTTAACACATCTCACATTTAGACAGATAGAGATCAAAAGAGACATAAAAAGCACAAGACTCAATGGAAGATGAAGAATCAAACATAGGATTTGATTATTCATCAAGATACTTAGGTTTTGAGCAATCAGCACTTGGCATGATGATTTTTAAACCTTAAAGAACAAAATATAATAAATGTTTTAATTAAATTTTATGAATCCTTTATATTAATTGCTAAATTGAAAATTTTAAGGAATATAAAACTTTTAAATTTAGGAGTATCTTCTTGAATATTTCCTTAAAAATTATTTTTTTAAGCCTAAAAAGAACTTATTTTTCTAATAGGCATGGGATTAGTTGAATCAACTAAGAAATAAACACTAATCTCTTTATGAAAACATCAAATAAAGTGGAATAGGAAAATGGTAAGGTAGAATTTTTTGATTGTAGAATAAATATTTAATCTAAAAATTAAAACATATTTCTCATATATGAAGTTCATTGCCAATAGAAACGAATTTCTCGCATGCATTCTCATCCCTTGCAAATAAGTCATAGCAGTATCCTTGCTGAATTAAGCTTTTCATAATTCTTTTGATCTCTTTAAGTTTCTCTGAATTTTTTCCTGATACACTTTAAATTATATCTTGGGTTTTATACGGCTATACGTCTGTTGGCACTGCTCCATTTAATTCGACCAAGCATATTTCCTTACTATATCTTAGATGATAGCCCATTCTATTTTTATATTTCTTGTGGACCCCTTATTTTACCCAAACAACTGCATCCACTACCCTAGATTAAGTTTATAAATTAATGTTATCTTACCTGTTTCCTTTTAAAAGCATAAACGCTATTGCATCTAAAAATTTCTATGCAACAGTCAATATGAACAAGTAACCGTTATCCTGAAGATGCTCAATTTCTAAATTATATAGAATTTAAATACTTTGAGTTTTATAATCCAAAAATTGCTTTCCATCCTTTCTCTTGAAATTTATAGGGCATGGATAATCTAATTCCAATCCTGTAAATAACTAACCCCTTAATTCTTTCTAAACTTCACCTATAATTTTGAGAGTATTTTTCTGAAAAACATCAGTATTTATTTTTATTAGGGGAGTTTTAATCTCGGCTCAACTAAGCTCAAATTTTAACTATTCTTGAGTCTTGAATGCGTTCAGATATTAATCATAAACTTATTTTCTGAATTAATGCTATAGTTTAATTTCTTGCTAAATTTTTCTAAAATTGGGCTGCATGTTATTATTAATTTGTGACTCAATTTCGTCATTCTGAATTAAATTTAACTCATTAAAATCAATGAAGTAAGTTTCAAATATATCAATTAAGAATGACAATGCCTTGAGTTGAAATTCATGAATCAAGTATGATTAAGTGCTTTTGTCTTTCTAGTATTTTATTTTGAAGTTTTAAATTTAACTTTTGACATTGTCTCAAGTAAATTTAATTGGGCGAATTTCTAATTGTTTCACTTTGAAAAGCTTATTTTATATGTTTTAACCATTTTCTTTAGCATTTTTATACTTTTAAATGATGTCTTTAGCTTCTTTTGATTAATTCACTATTTTTGAGAATATATTAAATGATATATGATTTGATTTTATATCACGATTGTTGACTAGTATTTTGCTAAACTACTATTGTTTTAGTTATCAAAGGATTTCTAGATTTCATTTTATTCTAAATTTATTAGTCTGTTTTTTGTAAATATAATTAATCATCGTTATCATCATTAAAATCATCATCATTCTCAATTTTATTTTTTATTTAATTGATTGTCTGCGATTTAATCGCTAATGATTTTTTAATTTTATGTTTGACTATTTTTTTCTTTCTTAGCGTTATTTTTTCTTACTCTAAACATTTTATGGAAGTTTCAAGAATATCTCTTCCTATTTTTAATTTAAAATTAGCTTCTATGCTGTTTTTCTTAAGAATATATGAATGGCACCCTAGTATGTGTTGTCTCCTTTTCCTGCTGCATATGTCGTTGATTTTCTATCTTTCTTAGAAGCAGTATAGGAATCTGTATGTTGTTATATTGCATTAAACTCTTCTAGCATTGAGGGGATCATTAATATTTTAATTTTGTTCTTTACCATTATATGTCTAACTTTTTTTTTCTTTCTATTAATATAATTTTGACATTGATTAACTTTTAAAAGTCTATAAATAAGTTATTAAACTGTCTAAATTTATGAGTAAATATTTAAATTTAATTTTATTATAAATTCACTTTATACTGTAAAAATTAAATGAATCTTATAAAATAAAAATACTAACAGCATAAAATTTAGCAAGAGTACTATGTAATTTGTTAGTTAGTTTTAAGCATTAAATATTATATGAACTTTTACTGCAACTTTAATTCCAAATAATCTTTTTGAGAGAGTGTTTGAAACCTTACTGTAATATAATTTTCCTATTCTTAATAGGGCATATTATTTAATCTTTAATCGATATGTTAGATTTTTTTAACTTCGAAACTTAAACTTCAATTAATAAAATTTTTTTTATTTTAATTAGTTTTGTAATTTTGAACTAATATAACTCATAGGTATAATCTAGCCATTAGAGAGAATCATATATTTTTTAATTAAAAAAAATAAAAACTAATATTTACACATAAAGTTTAATGGAAGTATACAGTAATATTCAAGTAATCCTTGTAAATAAGGAAAAAGTTTTTAGTAATTACAGTATATTGCTGTTAAAAGTTTTACACTTTATACTATATTTTACTTAATAATTCCTGTATCTTTTAACTTGTAAAAGTAAAAATTGCTTGTGCTAAATTGTATAAAAATATAATATCTTTAAGGTTTTAGATAGTTTTAGATTCTAGATTCCGCACAGGTTATGCCGAACTATATAAAACCCCAAGAGTAAAATTTGAACGAATATTGTGAATGAACAATTAATCAACAAAGAATATATCACTTATCTATATATCAAATCACTCTTCAACAATCTTGCAAATCTTGTCGTAGTACTTCTTCTCCTCCTTGGTCATAGTTGAGCTGCCTGCCACGCTGGCCTTGATGTCGTTCTTGTACATAATCTCTTCCCAGTACCACCTTCTAAGCTGGTCCGTCTCCACCTTTTCCCACACGTCGGAGAAGTGATCGATGATGACACGAGGTGCCCAGGGGTTTGCGATGTAGACTGCCTGCAGCCCCGAGTACACCTTGTCCTGGCTCACCCTCTCAAGCTTCTACATTTCGGCGTTGACAAGGTCCACCTGGGCCTGGCTGGGTTGGGCATTGAAGTCGTTGAGATTGGTCGCGACGAGGTGCTCCCTCATTTCTTGTGAAATGCGCTTCAACTTGTAAGATGATGCCAGGGACCTGGCCCAATGCCAAGTGAACAGGAGATCTTCATGATCATCAAGATGAACTTCAAATCTCTCAATTATGCTTTCATAAGAGGGCAAATCCTTTTCCCATTTCAAGAATTCGAAATTCCTGCAGAAAAATTCAAACCAGCAATAGGTGGCCTTCATGAGCTCAGCTCTCCTTTATTCAGCAGATTCCTTCTTTTGCTCTTGAGTTTTATCACTGAACACAATCTTGGTATTTCTAGCATTCAGTGTACTCTCCTTCAAAGCAGATGAAATTGCTTCTTTTACATGTTCATCATTCCTCAAGCCAACGAGTTGTTTTGATCTTGGTTGTCTGATTTTAGATTATTTAGGCTCACTGACTGGTTTCCTGTATCTTGTGCTCCCAGTTCCTTTGCCTTACTTTCTTCTAAGTTTGCTTTAGAAATTTCTGGGACTCTTGCGAGGTATATCAGGTCGTCCTTTCTTATAAACATACTTGCCCTCCATAATCAGAGTCCACTCCTTTAGAAATGCTTTCTTAAATTGTGCAGGTGGATTATCTTCAACCATGTCAATAATGTTTAGATAGGCAACTCCCTTCAACCATGAAAGAACAAGACGACTTTTGTTAGAGCACTCAAATGCATCGCGCTCAGCAGTGTCCATAATAAACCACTTCCCAGAATCCTTAATAAATGCACCTGCGTGAGCCTCTCTCTTAACAACACGAGATTTATCGGGTGAAAGAATCTCTATTATCATTTGGAAAATGTATCTATCCTTTGTGAGATGACTCTGCAAGAACTGTGGAAACTTAAATAGTAGATTCTTTCTGTAGTTGTCCAACATTGGATTTGTGAAAGAGTGAATGACTTTAGGAGTGTACCAAATATCCTTCTTAACATCATAAAGGATGTGGTGAAAATTCTTCAAAGAGATGCCATGTTCCACAAGATGTTCAGGTTAACGAGTTCGCACCATATGAGCTCTAGATTGATAAAGGGCGACGAACTTCTCGACACAGTCAAACAATGGACCACCTACAAACATATTGATAGCATGCACAACACAAGCAAACTTATTTTAGTCAGTTCTTCCTGGGTGCCATTTTGTTTCAGGAAATAATCTGGATGGATCCATCTGTTATTGGTTTTCATAGAGTTTTGTGCATTGGAATTCCTTTAGAACTTCCATGTAACGCTTTTCACCGAAATCATAGCCAGACTCTAAAACAAATTCACTATAATCTTCTTCAGCATCTGGATCTCTTTCTTCAGAAGATGCAGCTTCTTGCCACCCATCAGCAATGTGGTTGTCGATTTGGTAATTTTTGAGAGAATCGATCAGCATTCTAGTCTCTTGGTCTAACTGATGAAGAATCTGACTCTGCTTAGGCTGCTCTGACTCTTCGTCACTCATGCTGGCATCTTCCATCTGTCCCTTGCATTCCTCCTCTTGCTGGTGGCCTGCCAACTCATGAGAGTTTCCATTCACACTAACCTTATGAGAATCTTGCGAACTGCTGTCAGAATCAAAACCCCAAAACCCCTTAGTCAGGTTTATAAGTGCTTTGATTTGTAGGATATAGTTGCGATCATAATGGGGTTAGTAGAGAAATTAGGCCAATTTGCAAAATGAGAAATAGAAATTAGCGAAATTCAGGGTCTATTTATGTGAGAATTATTTAGATTTACTGCTTAAGCTTAGGTATGGTACGAGTATTAATATAGATTAAGTCAAACCAGTATGGAATTATGCAGCTATAGCAAAAATCTTACACAAGAGTGCCTCTACTGTTAGGTATCACTGCATGTTAGCTGTTTAGCATTTTAATTCTGGTACTTGAAAGCATCCTGCTAGAAAATAAAAGTTCTCACAGCACCATATTGACCACCTCTGTGACTCTAAGACTTTAAAGTATTGGGCACACTTTCCTCTAGACTAGCAAGCTGTAATGTTCATCGCAAGTTTCCTGATATGCGCATCTCTCCTTAGACTATAGCCAACATTTATAGAAGAAATGGTATTACTTTCAAGACTGTCAACAGAGTGAAGAGAGTGATTGATTTTACAGTGCCATTTTATAGTAATAATTTAAACTATATATATGATTAAAAGCAGAGAGATATTACTAATAACATCAAGTTCATACACGCTGATGAAGCTGTATTACCTTCAACAACTTTATTAATAAGTCTTGATATAAGAAGTATGATAATATAGAAGTCTACGATTAAAAAGTAAAGGTAGTCACCCATGCAATTTTAGCTGGTATAAGTGAAGATTCAGGACTAGAGAGTTATGTTATTCACCCTCGCTCTATTAAGCGAGAGTAGTATATAGAGTTCCTACACAAGCTCAGAGAGAAGTATAGTAACCAAGAGATCATCCTGTTTGTTGATAACCTCTCAGTTCATAAGACGAACGAGTCTAAGAAAGCTTATGAAGAGCTAAACATAACTCCTGTATACAACGTTCCTTATAGCCCTTAATTTAATGGAATTGAATTCTACTGGAATTAAATAAGACTCACTACAAGAAGCTGCTGCTGTATCATCTTATGCATGACTTGCCCATCGATACAGTAGACTTAATTCAAAGCAGCTGTAAGAGAGTGAGCCGAGATAAGACAACTGTCTGTGCGAGAGAGGGAATAATGAATGTTTATAAATAGGTTTTAGATTTAAATGAATGAATAAGTTCACATATTAAACTAATCCATAAAGGGGTTTGGCTTCTCTTTCTTCTCCTCTTCTTATGGCTTGCTTGGGCCCAAATTTCTTCTCTTAGTGCCAGCTCCTGCATCTATGTTCATTTCATCTGATTTTTAGACATCTTTATAAAGCCTCTTGCTCACCTCATAAATTGTCTATGACTTTCTCTCTCTGTGAACCTTCGCATGCTCTTTCATTAGGAATATACCAATTCCAGGTTTCTCTACAAAGTTATGAATCAAAGCTTACTAGAGAGGAATGGGTGCTTCTTAAGCTCAGCGAGCCAGGTCTCGCTTATTAGTATGCCTTGCTTCTTTTAATCTTCAGGAGAAATAGAGTAGCGTTTTTTGTGAGCTTCTTCAATGATCTCTCTGAGATAACTCTCTCTTAAAGTGCCAAGAACTCCAAAGAAGAAGCTCCTTTCTGGAAGCTTGTTAGAGAGTTGTTTCTTGGTAGGAAGATAAACTACCAACTCTTCATCTTTCATAGCATCCTCGTAGAGATTAGTAACTGAAATCTCTGGGTAGTTTGGTATATCTATCAACTTTATTTCGCTGTTTTTGAAGGCTTTCTTCTCATCGCAGAGTATAGCTTTTAAGAATGAAATTTTGGTACCTTCCATCGTTGGAAGGAATAAACCCACTATAGTATATGATTCAGTATATGTCACATGCTTACCATGCTAAGAGAGGTATCGATAGAGATCTTCCTTGCTTCTAAATCTTGAGATCATTTCTTAAGCTTCAACCCTCTTCATTGCAGTATTTATAGATTCCATCCTTGTTCCTTCTCTTGTTATTGAATTTCAAATTTTAATATATAGAGTTCTGGATCCTAGTGTTAAAAATCTTAGTATTAAATATGGGAATCTTATAGGAGGTCAACCTGATAAGGATACGTGGAGAAAGCTGGCAGAAGCTGTAACAAACTTCAGAGATGGAGCTCCATTTTTATCAATTTAGTTCCATTAAATTAGGACTAAATTTGTTTAAATTTGATTAGTACCGGTACTAAATTCGATTAAATTTAATTGGTACCAATTTAATAGTACCAAAACTTAATTAGTACCTAGTTTTTAACTAATGAGGTTTTAATGGAAAAGTTCCAAAATGGTTCAAAACCTAATTGGTACCAGTACCAAACCTGAATTTTATTCTCAGTTGGTACCAAAATTAAAAATATTAAGCATAAAATTAGAAAATTTATAGTTATAAACTAAGTATAAATATGATGTCTAACACCTAAGTATCAACCATTGTTGTTGCAGTGCCAGCTCATATACAAAGTTAGTATAGCCAGTAAGGTTTTTACTTATTAATAATAGAAATTTAAATTTGAATTTAAACATGGCGGCTAACTTAAATCGTAAGGCAGTTTCTCTTGGAACAGGTTAATCAGTGCTCAACTTTGGTTCCTCCAAGAAACCAGAAGTAATTTATATTGAAAAGGAGGTAGAGCTAAGAGCTCTAGAGTTTGAAGCTGAGGTCTTTAAAATTTAAGTTTAAAACAAGAAGTAGAGTGCTGAGATGGGAGTTTAAACATAAGTTGAATTGGTTGAGGAAGATAAGGAACAGCAACCAATAGAAAAAATTAAAACGTTTTAATGTGAAGACTGCTAAAATTTCTTCTCAACTGAGTCAAGCTTGAAGAGACACATCAAAGAGGTACACTCTGGTAGAGCTAAGATCTACTTCAAGCATGATAAAGTAGATGGTAGATACTAATGCACTAGCTGCACGAAGTCTTATACGCACTCAGCTAAAGTAAAGAGACATATGCAAAAGCATCATCTAAGCGAATTCCTGATTAAAGATGAGGAAACTTAAAAGCTTGTACCTGCTAAAAGAAAAAATAACTCTCTTGATTCACAAATAGAGCAGTAGGAGAGACTTAAGAGATAGAAGCGGTTTGAGTCAATGAACCAACCAGCAAATGGAATGTATATTGCATGCTTATAAGAGAGAGCAATGTATATACCTGCATTAAATGCAGTCAACATAAGCAGCTGTATAGAAAACTATTTGAATATTGACGTAACTAACAAGGTAAAACTTATAGTTGTTGATGAATTCGCTTACAAGGTATATCCATTCAAGTATCTCATTAAGAACGAGCAATATTAAAATGAGTTTGCAAATGAATACATAGTACTGAGAGAGGCTCAGAAAAGATAATGCAAGAAATTAGTAAGCTCGACGGAGTTATACTTGGTCATGGTTTTATTGCTTTGAGACTCAAGAAGTTTGAAATGACTCTAAGAGAGTATCTCTACCATAATAGATATCCTGATGAATTGAATGAGATACTCACAGATATGACTAAGGGTGTGAAAGAGCTCCATGATCTAGGGTATGTTCATAGAGATTTCAAGCCAGAAAATGTAATGCTAAATCTCTGCCCTTTAGAAGTAGTAGTCATAGATTTCAACAGAGCAATAAGACAAGAAATAGTGACTTTAGCAAAGGTTTTAGGCACTCCAGGATACTTCCCTATAAGAGAGAAATGGACAAATGGCTCTGTATAATGGGATGTTTGGGCGGGAGCTGCAATTATCTTAGAGTGCGATATGGAAAGTATGTCATACTTTGGAACAAAACATGAGAAATAATCAATAAGTTTGGCTGCTAAACATATAAGCAAAATGAAATATGCAATGAAATTAAGAAGATAGTTGAGATGGTCATCGTAAAAGCTCCAGCATATCCACGATAATCATTAGATGATATACTAGAACAACTACAGACAGCTAAATTCAAGAGGTATCACAAAGATAAGCAGATAAAATTTGTTTGAATTAAGTACAGTAATACTCATTAAATATTCATTAAATTATAAAAAACCTGCGTTTTCTCTACTAACCCCAATAAGACCCCAACTATACCCTACAAATCAAAGCACTTATAAACCTCACTAAGGGGTTTTGGGGTTTTGAATCATCGCTATCACTTGATCTAGTCCCTTCGTCCTTGTCTCGATCAGAGCGCGCTCCCGCGTAGATGTTCTAGCAGGGGTGGTCATGGAGCCTTGACATCTTCTCACTGACAAAAGACTCAACTCTGGCTCGATCACATGGATACATCAGCTTCGAGTGCTCCACCCACACTGCCTTTCCTCGAGGATCGTTTTCATACATGACCTGGGCGTGAATGGCGTTCCTGATGACCTTGACTTAGAAGATTTCTCTCACTCTGTTGGCCTCTCCCTTGCCAAGTGGTACTTGTTGCTGGATCTGTTGTTGTGGACCCTTGCTTTGACCTGAGCTTGACTCCATTTCTAATCTCAAAGTTTAATATTTAAAATAAATTATAATTTTAATAGGGCGTATTAGATTTAAAATATTGGGAATTGGACTTTAATTGGCCTATTAAAAATTTTAGTATTAAAAGTTCGCCTAACTTACCAAATCAGTGTTGCAAACGAATTCGAGGGTAAAAACAAAAATGAAGACAAGCAAAGATAGTCATTCGAAAGCCCTTGAAAAGACGCATAGTCCTCTAATCTACGACACAGAAAATTGTTTCCCAGGCTGAGATAAACTTCAAATACGAATGGTGGGGTTTTGGCACTTTTAATAGAGTAAGGGTGATTCGTGATTTCGCAGATTGGGTGGCCAAAACCAGAATCAATTACAGTATCAGACAGCCTGCAGGCTCAGATGCTGCAGGGCATCCACCAAAAAGCATGCGAACGCGCCGGTGAGCCACCGCATGTCCAAGTGTGAGAGCTGCACAGCCAGGGCCTGCGCATAGCGCCGCAGTTGCTTCCTATAGCCTATTAAGGGAGGTAAACTTACTTCGTAGAGACAGGCAGGAGCATGGGGTTGAGGTCGCGGCACTTAATGAACCTGAATGCCTTTTCCACTGGAGCCATGTCGTACTGGTAGGGGCCCAAGAAGAGTATGGGGACGTTAAGCTTCTGCAAGACGCTATTGGTGTAGCTGCTACGGTGGTAGGACGCGTTGTCCATCAACAATAGGGAGTGAGATCGCCAATCTTATTCTTAGTTATCTTAATGCTCTACAATGTCCATAATGAAAGCCAAAAAAGTGTGAGAGTTAGTATATCCCACATTGAACATGAATGTGCCCATATTTGATGCAGCTGCTGTTATACATAACCTGCTAACGCATCGTTATGAAGATTCTACATTCTACTTCTTTCCTGATATCCATGAATAGCTTCGGCAGTCTGTATTTTGAATGATGGTCTCATCAATGTTGTAAATAGTGAATGCTGAACAGGAAGCTTGTATAAAATATCCTGAAGCAATTTAGCGTTACAATAGGGATTTCAAATTATTAGGGTTGGGTGTGAGGTGAGAGATTTTGTGATAGCGCATGTGCATCTCCTTCTTCAGGAATTAACTTATGCGATACTGAGACAATTACTCATCCAACTACTGCTTCAATTTGTTCATTATTTTCCTGGTAGTAATAATGCCTTGATCATTTTCGATGGTTTCGCAGATGCAGGCTTTTACATCTTCACTTAGATAAAGTTGTTTTCTGCCCCTCTTCTGGGGAACAAGTAAATCAGGATATTTGCTATCGAGCTTTAGTAGCCTTTAAACATGATATCGACTAATACCTAGCAGCCTAGAGATACTAGTCACATCAATATGCTACTTGTTGTTATGTTAAACAAGTTCATTGATCCTACTCCATTCAGTTTGATGAGTAATATTCCTATAATGGCGCAACAAAGCTCTTCCATGCATAGGCTGTAGATTAGAGTATTGAGTGGCAGTATTGTTTATCACCACTTAGGATTCTGAGTTTAGATTTTCTTGACTTTAAACTCAGTGTTCTTGTTCATTCTGGTGATCATAGATGGGCAAGTCATCAGTAAAATTTCCTACATCTGGAAATGCCCACTATTATACAAGGTGTGCTAGTCTAAGAATTTCACTTTTCGGTAAAAGGCTTTCGCTATCTTCAAATGATTTGAGAAACCTAGTGACTTGAGGCCTGGGATCAAATATATCAAAGAGTGGGCCTTTTCCAACAATCGTGTACCCCTACAAATAATTGCTGACTTATTCTGCTATTTCCAGAGAGGAGTATTCTTAAATCTATACCTCCTCCTCACTCTCTATTGGCATGTAGACCAACTAGCTGCGTAATACGCCCACCTCCTTTGGTGGCTTGGGGTTTTTGGAGATTGGACTTTGTATGAAAACTTCTGGGCTCGCAAGGTTTTTATGAAATAGCTTCTGAAGACACAATTTGCTGCCCGTCAACTTTTTGTTAGAGAGAGGATGTATTGGGAATAAGAGTTTTACGAGGACGCCCACGCTTTCGTTTATTTAGTGGTTTTGATTTCGTCTGCATGAAGAGAGATTTCTCAAAGCGTATTCCTAATAGTTTTAAAATTATTCTTTGGGTATAATACCGCCTCAATAATCTTTTTAAAGCTAGACTTCCTGAATCGAAATTGAGGAAGTTTATTCTTGGCACCCTCCACAGAATATTATTAATAATTGTTTTATTATGCAATAGTAGATGAGCTTCCTAGACGTTTAGTCCAAGCTCTCGAGCAAGCGCGATCTTTATCTTTTTTTGACGCAAGATGGAAAAGCCCATATGCCAAGCATTAAGTAAACAAACTCATACTTCCTTAGTGACATATTGAAAGGGACCAAGAATGTAAGAAATACATTTAAAGTAATACGTCCACCTCATCATAGTATATCCGTAGAGACTAAGTCACTGTCTCTGCCATCCCACAGCTTGAAGGTCTCACTGTCGCCGATCTTTTATTATTAGCTCAAGAGCATTCATAGTGCCTTGAGTTCCTGCCATCACCACGGGATTGGAAGAAGATTGATAGATAGTGGCTGGGTGATATCATCAATACTGTCATACCCGAGCAACTTTAAGCTAAAATTGATATTGCACTCAAGAAGAGAGCAGAGAGAATAGCTGAGCAGAGAAATCTGAATGTGCAGTTAAGACCTGAATTTGCTGAGGCCTTTTCACATTGCTTGCACATTTCGCGTAAGTCAGTTCAACTATGTACTCATGTAATTTATAGAGGATAAAGGGAGAGCTGTTGCTCTCCTTAAGCCTAAATCAAAGAGAAAACGCACTCGCTCAGAATTTGAGGAAACTAAGGAAGAGGAATCACTTATGAAGGCTGATAAGAAAGAGTACATGCTCTAAGTAAAGCGCTTGAAAAAAGACTTCAACAACATAACCCAAGGTCACTTGCACAACCGCAGCTTCAATATGGGTATTCAGAGCCAGTTTCAAAATGCGTCCAATGAGAATTTCCCTTAAGGAAGTCAAAGCTTGAACAAGATGTAGTTCAACATTTGAGGCTATGATTAGTTGCTTATGATGATTCAGAATTATTGCCATGCCATTCATCTCTCCGAATCAGAATGCCAACTGGTAATTATTTATTAGGTAATTGAATATGCGTTTGATTTTAATTAAGGTGTGATCCTATAACATGATTTTATATTAGAGCGTAATACTTACATTTAAATTTAAGCACTTCCATTTTATGATAAAGTATCATAGGGCGTCTTAAAGTAATAGCTGAACTAAACGCTAATGTGAGGATTTATTAGCGTATTTTAGAGAATGTATAGATGCACTATTAATCATAATGCTGAGAGTGAAGGTGAGGGATAATTATGATTAGGTCGCAAATAGTTAGTGTTTGAGTGAATTAGTTTTTAAAGGTAATTATGCGCTTAAGAAGATTATGAATATGTTGGCATTCATAACAAGGGATCATGAGTGGGTAAGACTTCCAACTTCTATGTGGTAGGCGCTGCGATTCCATCACCACCAGTGGCTTAGGTGCCCTTTACTTAAATACCCGGGATGTCAATCTCCTATTCTACTATTTGAAGGATATCCTTCTTGACAAGTTTCTCCAGCTATGTTGTATCGATTTCATTGGATCTCTTGGACAGCAATTACTGAGTTGATCCCTAGTCTTATCTCCCTTCAATTTTGTACTACTCTCCAGTAGTATTCGGCATCACATCTCTTTGAAACATTTCAACATCATCGACAGAATCAAGAGTAGCAAAACTTTTGCTTTTCACTTGCGTGTATTTTACACTCAGTCCCTTATCAAAAACTATATCTCTGCTGTCATCATCATTTAGCAAAAAAGCCCGAGATGATAGAATCTGGTCTATATTATTCTTCCCAATGAAATTGACATAGAGTTGGTTTACTTACTGCTTCTCGCAGTCAAGGAAGTTTTCTATTTCAGGAGGAGGGGATTCCAACCACTTAGACGCGACTTTGATTGTGCTGATTTTCACCTGGTGGCCATTTAGAACATAAGCAGCGTGGTGTTCCATTTACCTCAATGCTTTGAGTTGACTTTCTATTTTGCTGTTAACTTGCCAGTGAGTCATAAGCTTTCTCTTCCCAACTGCATTGTGAGTACCCTCTATCTTTCGTTCCTTACACTTGACATCCAAGCATAGGTTACTCGCTATCATCTCCATACAGAGGGCTGTAGTAAGTCTGTGATTGCACTGGACAGAGATTGAGCACTCGATGAACCTCTCCACTATTTCCAAACAGCTGCTTGTGGTATTTTGCAGCGCATCTTATTGCTAAAGCATGAATGCAATACCTCGAGAATTGCGCTTTGGCTGGCTCTAATGTTTACTTGAGTTTTTAGTGTGCGCTCCTTCTTCGATATTATCTTTTTGGAGATGGGGTCAAGTAAATTCTGGAAGTCGAGCACTTCCCATTCATCTGGTAGCCGTTCCTGAGAAATGAGGTAGTTGTTAACATCCTACTTCTTGTATTTCAAAATCTGGCGCCACTCCAATATCAACTCATGGAACAATTTGACAATCCTTTGCTTCCACTCTTCAGCTCCATCCTCTGAGGTCTTGTAGGCTTTAAGAATCTTGACTACAGCAGACATCCTATTGCGAAGAGAGTTTGTTTCCACGAGAGTGCTGGTCGCATATTTAGAATATAGCATGTTACCCTCTGTGATTTTAATAGGCTCTTATGGAGTTTTGGTCGCCAATTGGTTTTTAATAGTTTATTAATGTTTACTATATTGGTTTTTTTATGTTGATGCTTTATTGTTAGAATCGACATCTTAAATCTCATCATTTTTAGAATCTAACGGTTAGTTGTCCTATTCTAAACTTTGATCTGGTATGGCTTTCTTTATAGGCATACGACTTGAATTACTTGAAGGGTCAATACTCCACAATGTTTTGTATATCTGCTGGTCCCTAGCTATCGCATCATTGACCTACTGTCGGTTCTAATCTTACTGCATTCTATGGGTTCTTAGATACTCTCTGCTTGCATGTACTCCTGAGAGTGCGCTTGGAGAAGGTGCTGGTTTGAAGAGTGTCATTGAAGAGTGTAAACATTTAGTTGGCCATTCCATCGTTGGTTGCATTGAAGAGCCTCTGCACAAGGGGTCGTAGCTTGCAGATGGCTGTTGAAATGTAGCCGTTAACCTCGGGCTTCAGCAGGCAGTACCGTGAATGCTTCTTGAATATTGTTTTCTAGAATAACCTAGTCCTCACATATTTGTGCTAGCAGCATTTTTGAGTTTCCTAATCATCCTTAAGTCGAGACTCCCCAGACCAAGCATGATTAAATTTACTTGCTCCCTCTAGGCATCCTGCTCTCTTCTCTCAGCTGTATTAATTAGTGATAGCGTCGTTAGGTAGTAGTTCTGGAGGTGCTTCTGATCTGTTGTTGCCTTGATATACATTTCTTAGAGTTGGGTGTCCGTTAGCCTTGCAGATGCTGGTTTATTAGGCAAATTCTTGTTTAACGGTTATTTGTGGGTTGGTTGGATTTTAATTATTTATTTATTTTTTAGTTCAATTTGTTTTAGTAGATTGTTTAGTTTATTGCTCAAGTCCGGAGATAAGTCGCCCAGTGATGAGTACCTTGGTAAAGGATCTGTACATCCTCTACTAGGGCCTGCTGAGGGTGTCATCTCCTATTAATTATGGTTGTAAGGTTTCAAGGTTTGTTCTATTGTCAAATCTTCATTTTCTATTGGAGTTTTTGCCATTGAGTATTATATAGGGCCCTCACCTCTAGCCTTGGGCGCGTCTCCATCTCTTTGATCTTTCGTTGCATCTCACATAGTAGCCTCCATCGTCTCCTCCATCTCAATAAACTTCTAGTTGGCACAATCTTCAACAAATGTAAGCTTGCGGACTGACGTTTGTATTTCAATCATTGAGTCCACCAACTCCTTATAGTGCGTAATAACACTGTCGCCAAAGATGGTTGAAGCGAGGTCCACAATCTCTTTCTAAGATCTTTAACCAACGGTCATATTATCTAAAAAGCATCGAAATCGTATCTCAAAGATGTCTAGCTCTAGAGTATGCGATGGTGCGAGGAGGGCCCGAAGGTTTGGCGGCAGCACTCGCAGGTCAAGCTCGACTGGCGATGAGGATAGGAAGTTAATTATCGAATTTGTCACCCTGTTATCTGGGCTGAGCATCAGAGTTGTCGATTGAAGGCAAAATTATTATAAATTTAGGAGATTAGTATAAATAAAATTTAATCGAAATCAGCTTAATAATTTGGTAGCTTTATTTTTTTGATTAAGGGCCTATATATATATATATATTGTACTAAGTTAATTAATTAGAAGCTACCAAATGTTTTATAATAATTAAAATACTATATTTATTTCATTTTCAAATTCACAATTAATTCAAATTTTACTCTTGGGGTTTTATATAAAATGAAAATAAATAAAACTTTTATTTTACAGCAATTAAATTAAATATTATTAATTAATGATTACGCACAGCCTTTGCGGAATAAAGAAATTTAACAGACTGTGCGGTATTCTTTTTTAATGAAGGGGAAGATTTGGTAAAATTTTTAAAATTATAAGCTTTTCAATTTTATAAGATTCTTGAATTAAATTTTGGATACCCCCATGTGTCTGAAATTATTTTGAATTCCAGGCACATGAAAACCGTCCAGATTCATTGTGAAATCCAAATTCCAGAATGAATCTGGAATTCCAGAATTACAATTGGAGTTCCATTTTAGTTCTGGAATTACAGTTAGTAATTTATTAATTTATGATATTTTATTTATAAGATATTATACAATTGTATAATGTATTTTTTAGGTAAAGTAAAATTATAAAAAATTTCATTTAATTGCTTTCTGTTATAAATATATAACCCAAAAGTTATTTTACACTGTGAAAGAAAAATATTTTAATATCATAATTTTTTTTAATTAAATAAATTAGTGCAAAAATCAAACTCCTCTGAGTAAATAAATTCATCATTTTTATAAAGTAAATACTAATTTAACTTTTATCAATACAGTTTTATTAATTTATATTTATTATAAATAATTTCATGCAATTATTTAAATAAAATAAATTCTCTAATATTTTAAAAGGGGTTTTAGTTGTTAATATAGATGTTAGTATAATTTATATATAAGTAATTAATTAAAGACAAAAGGAAACTGAAATAATCACCGCTCTAGACGCAATACGGCTACTTACTGAAACATTTTTAATTTATAAATATATTTTAACAAGATTTCTCAAAGTTCCTACTGCAGTTAATATTTAAAATTCTAATATAATTGAACTATTATATACTGTATGTGATAGTTGCGGTTTTTTAGTTTAACTAAACACCGATAAGAGTTTCATAGATGGGTTTGTGATTAAATGCACTAACAAACAATAATATATATTATAAAAGGCATAATAATATTTATTTTTAATTTTACGGAATTATTTTACTCAAAAATAAATTATTGCTACATATTTTTTTATTACAAATAAAAGTATAGATATAACAATTACATTATGGATTATTTACTGTATTTGATAAATTCATATATTAATTGGCTAAGGTGACAAACACTCACCCCCCATAATGTATACTTTTAAACATGTACTCTAATAGAACTCGACCTCCTGAGCAAGCTTTTCTTAAAAACTGATTGTGGCCGGCTTTTAGTTTTCGAGAAAACACACTGCCTAAGTCAAAAAATTATATTTTAAAATCATAAATTTTACATAGAAAATATTATGATTTTTATCTTATAAACATCATAATTAAGCATAATTAATTAATTTTCAGGAGTTAATGAATTAAGAATTATATAAACATTTATTTGAAAAAAGTCATCAAATTTTAAAAAAATAATAAAAAACCATCGATTTTAATAAAGATTTTTAGATAATATATTTGGCTTAAACATTTTTAATGAAGATTGATATAATGAATTTATTATAGGCCATTGCTTGGTAAAATTATAAACATTTTTTAGTCTGGGAAAATTCATTAACTCCTGAAAATTAATTAATTATGCTTAATTATGATGTTTATAAGATAAAAATCATAATATTTTCTATGTAAAATTTATGATTTTAAAATATAATTTTTTGACTTAGGCAGTGTGTTTTCTCGAAAACTAAAAGCCGGCCACAATCAGTTTTTAAGAAAAGCTTGCTCAGGAGGTCGAGTTCTATTAGAGTACATGTTTAAAAGTATACATTATGGGGGGTGAGTGTTTGTCACCTTAGCCTATTAATTTATTAACTTTTAAACTAAACTTTTTCAAATTAATACAATGCATGCAAAAGAAGAAAATAAAGACTTTTTAACGGTGTATTGCCCCAAGAATATAACGTTGCTCATTTTTGAGAAAATATTAATGCTTTTATAAACTAAAATCCTCATTTTCTTTATAATTTTAATATTTAAACTAAATTCTCGCCAGACTTCTCTTTCAGATTTATGCACATGGAGTTAATTCATATCAACTACGAAACAAGTTTTAATAATACTTATAATTATTTCTTTGTAATATTTAAGCTGTATTACGACTATCAACTTCGGATATGCGAGAACACGGCTTAAAAGATCCTATTTTCTATTCGGCGAATATTTAAATTACAATTTTTTAAAATAATATTAAGTTCGTAGAGTAAGTAAGCAAATGAAGGTCGAATAGGAATCTTATGATCTCGCAGGATAAATTGAATAAATCATATTTTTATTATTAATAATTTTAAATTATTAAATAGAATGTGATGAGATTCTTTGGTCGCACATTGCTGCAAAAGAGACCGATAATCTCACTATAAAATAATTATTTATAAGTTTTATAATTTTATATTGTATATATTAGCGCTAGATCTGGGTTTTTGGAATGATCCAAGTAAGTTATAGAACAAAGACTAAGTAATATGTTGTTCCAAACGCACATGTGAAATCATAGAAACATTGATCGCAAGCGCATGTGAACAAAATGAAAATAAAAATCTATATATAATAAGTATTTTATAAATTAAAATGCAATTTTTAATTTGTATTCAAGAATCTATTAATATTTATATATGTATCAATATATTTTAATGAATTTTTACAATCTAAACAAAAGAATTAAATTTATCTAGTTATGATAACTATAATTTTCAATTTTATTTTAAATGCAACTGTCAATCACGACGGGTTTAAGGTATACGATAAAGTGTAATGGTCTAATCTTCAACTACTCAATTGAAAACACGTGCATTCATAAAAGAAGATAATTTATTTCAATGCTTAATTAAATTTTATCTATATTTAATTTATTTTTGATTGGTCTAAACTTTAAATTAATTCTACTATAATATATTCAATTAAATATAGTTTAAAACCGGCTAGTATAAACCGTCGAATTAAAACATTTAATATTATTTTATAGAGTACTCCAATGCCATAGAGTCATTATGGAAAGAGTTAAAGACTTTTATTGGTATGACATATTCCATAAAAGTAGGAAGCAATGACTGTGATTAATTTATTCATGAGAGCTAGTTTATAAATATATATATTATTGTGGATAAGACTAATAAAGATGCAACCACAAGACACTAGAATGACATTTATAAAAGAGTTCCTTACAAAGATGAATTTAAATATCTGAACTAATTTATATTTGTGTCTAATTCATAAACCATTTAATAAGTCATTGACTATTGTTGTAGAATACATTATAAAGTAAGAAAATAAAATTAATTAAATAAAAAATAAATCAAAATTATAGCAGTTAAAGTTGGCAAATATCCAGTCTTAGGCTTAATCGTTATGAAATTCAAAATTAGATGACTTTGCTATTGACGGTACTATTTGATCGCATCTCTGGAGCGATTTAATTTTAATTAAACGCAACTAAATTCTTTAAATTATACCCTCATGTTAAACTAAAGTTTTTCGCTCCAGAGATGCGATCAAATAGTACCGTCAATAGCAAAGTCATCTAATTTTGAATTTCATAACGATTAAGCCTAAGACTGTATAATTTGCCAACTTTAACTGCTATAATTTTGATTTATTTTTTATTTAATTAATTTTATTTTCTTATTTTCGAATGTATTCTACAACAATAATCGTTATAAAATTATAATCATGTTAAAATTTAAATTTAAATTTGTATATATATATGTTATAAAAATTTTATATTTTTGCTTTTTAAATTAATATTTTAATAATTTGATGTATTCATAACTAATTAAATATGTTTTTTTTTAATTTTAAAATTATTTTATTTTATTAAGCAAAGACCTGGAATTCCAGTTTTAGTTCTGGAATTCCAGGTTCGATTTTTATGTGTCTGGAATTCATAAATATTCCAGGCACATGGCGGGTATCCTAAATTTTGAAAACCGCACAGCCTGTGCGGAATACTGAATCAGCACAGGCTGTGCGGTAAATCTTTTATAATATCACTTATTAGTGAGAATTTTAGTTTGACTTACTTAAAATTGAAGTGTTCTTAAGCATCATCAAATTCTTTGCCTTGGAATACATACGATAGAGTATTTTGCTTATTTAAAAAATGTAACAACTTTATAAGCTTAAATAGCTTTTTTTATGTGCCTGGAGTCTAATAAATATGAGCTTTTAATACTGGTAATTCATTATTTTACAGTATTTTTTTAAACTTACTAGTGTAAATGAAAATCAGGGCAAGTTGTTCGTTTTAAGTCTTCCCATTTATAGAAATATGAAGTTTAACTAAAGTACCATTTAATCACGAATTCAACCTAAGATCCGAGATCCTTAATGTTCTAAATCATAATTATTTAGTCATTTTTATAACTATAATTTTGAATAACAGTATATCTTATTTGGTTTCAAAATCACTTACCCTTCCAGAATATAAATTTGGTTTATTAATTTTTGACTATTTTAATTAGCTCATTCATTTGTTTTACATTCAACGAATTTGCGTTTATCTAAAAACAAAACCTTCAAAACACTTTTTAGTTTAAATTATATTAAATAATTATTCTTAGTGTTAATTATAAGTTTACTTTTATTAGTATTGTTAAATTTGCTTCGAATTCATTCACATCTATAGCCTTTAAACCAACGAAATTTATGATTGTCCTTTTTAGTAATTAATTTAAATGGGAGTGCTATCAGTTTTTATATAACGAGTATTCAGATATCTCTGAGGATGATATCCTCAAGAGCTCTTATAATACATTTATGGAAGCAAGAATTAGCCTAGTTCATATTAAGACTTAATATTATCTGGCAAATCTCCAGGATAATCAATTCTTTCATATAGACTTTTCTACATCCTACTAAAGAGGCCTTATACTTTCTCCTATTAAGCTAAGTTGATTTCGCCAGCAGATTATTCTTTTTTATCTAGGTGGAAAAGCCTCTCTACGGAGGCCAATTAAAAGTGATATGGTCCAAGAAACATCACTGGAATTTGCAATACTTTAAGCTTCTCAGATAAATATTACCTCCAATGGTATGACGCGTTATCGAGCATGAACACATGAGTTCTTCTTCACTAAGGATTAGCTTTCTATTGCTCTGCAACTAGGTTAAGTATGAAATAAAGGACAGTTTTGCTTTGAGTTCTCCCTGAATTTACTAAAAAAAAGGCTTTGTTATTGTTGCAGAGACCCGCTATTATACTAATGTCATTAAGTCTCTAAGAAGCAGTAGCATGATTAGGACTTTTTCTTTAAACCAGCCTTTAGTCTTATTTTAGCTGAATCTCAACAGACTCTCGTCTATGCTGATAATAATTTTATCCTCTTGAAGATTTTTAGATAAAATTAGGATGCAGACAATCTTTGTAGTTTGGATTTCAAGATATTAACTCTAGGGCTCAAGTAGTATATCTTTTTTATGATTTATACTTGCTTTTAGCTTTAAAAAGCTTCTTATGTTTGTCACAGATGTGAAAACATTCAATTAAGAGCTTATTGATTTCTATAGCCATTTATAGCTAATAATAATAATAATGTGATCACATTGAGGTCTCTAAGGACCCCCGATCTAGATTGCTTTTTAGTGCAAATAATGGACTAGCCCTTTCAATATATTTAAGAAGAAGTAATTCAAAGTTTTGATCATCTTCTATGCTTCTACCCATGTTGGGGAAGCTTTTGTCTCTCTCTGAGTTATCTGATATCTTTTTCCATTAACTCTCTGTGTCTCGTCATGTCAGGTAAGCTTAGGTTAAGTGCATAAGCTTTAGCAAGTGTTACCATTAAATCATAGTGAATCAGGAAGACTTTAAGTTTCTCATGATCTTTCATGATGTAGTTTTTGTGTTTTATTTTCATGATTCTTCTTTAGAGTGGTTAAAGTTTTACTCTGTCTGTTTCATAAAGATCATCTACCATTCTAAGTAGTTTCATCATATTTGATTCTAAGAGTTAAAGGACTGCCTTTGGTTGTGCCACGTATATGTATTAAAAACTATCAACCCATTTGTCTTGAATTTGTGTAAAGAAGGACTTAAGTTGAATATAGTATTAATCACCTATTATCTCGAAAATTCTAGGGCTATTTTCAGAGTCAATTTAGACATGTTCGTTGACACTGTCATATTTTATCGTGGCGTTTCTGACCTTTGTTGTTGTTAATTATTTTGGTTGCTTTTGTTTTGAAATAATTACTTAGCTTTGTTTTTTTTCCTCCATGATTTGATTGTGGAATAGTTACTATTGAATAGTGTTAGTTTGAAGTATCTGACCTATAGCTTCAATAGAGATTTTCAATTCTTCTTAATCTTATTTGAGGGTATTAGTGTTAAGTATTATTTCTTGCTTGATTCTTGTATTTGCATTATCCTGACTTTTTCCCAGCATTCTTGTCACTTTATTAGCTATGATCTTTGTAGATTATCTTTTCTCCTCAATTAGCTGTTTTGATGTTTAATTAAGTGATTGGTATGAGTCTATAATTTGATCAATTAGTTCTATCCCTGTCTTCTTTATTGATTAGAGTTATTTTTAATAACTTAAAAGTTATTATTATTAATTAATTTAATTACCGATCTAATTATTTGTAAGAATTTCTGTTTAGTGGGTTACTAATTTCTGTTCAGTATGTATACCGATCTGGTGCGTCATTGAGTGAGATATCTATTTTGGAGTTAGGTGGATTCCTTATTAAAAAGTAGGTTTGTATAAGGACCTCTGAAGTTGCTATATAGTAGTGAGGAGCAACTAAGTAATGATTTGGAGTAGAAGAACCTATTCCGTTGTCCTCTCTGGTCTTTTTATAGCACAAAAGTGTATATTAACTCATCGATATCTGTTGTAGATATATGTTCTTCAATCCTTTTTTGGAAAACCTTAAAGCTCATTAACTGGAGCCAGGTTTTCTTTAGGTAAGAAACTTCCATTTTATTGAGGAAACAATTTGTCCCCTAATCATTCAGCTTTTCTAGTGTGAGAGATACCTAATTAATTTTTGGAAGGTAATCTCTTTAGAAGATGAATGCTTGTGAGAGAAGTATTGAAAGCTTCTCAAATTATTTGAAAGTATTTTTGAGAGAGATTTGAGACGGTTCCATAGAAAGGGTTTCGTACGTGAAACTTTTAACTTTCTAGTTTAATAATTCCATTTATAGCTAAGCATACTTTCACATCTGGCAATACAATCGAAGATGAGTTCCTTAACATCATTTCTAAATCTTTGAAATTTTCTCCTTAGACTGTTCTATATTGTCGGTCCTTAAATTTCATTCTCTCAAAGAAGCTCTTTGACTTTTCTAAAGCTCAGACTATAGCGCCGCATTATCACCGACAGAGGTGTTTTACAATCATTAAAAAAAATGCTTTCTTTATTTCGAAAGCTGAGTATTCTCCAAAAAATTTCTTATATCCCTTTAGCAACCTATTGCATTGAGTAAGAATTTAAATTTTTACCAGAAATAATCAATTAATCAAGATTTTAATAATAGTATTATATAATAATTTTACCAATAAAATAATTAAAACCACACTCTATCCCTATCGATAAATGGATAAATGGATAAATGGATTAGAGATAGAGTGTGATGGAGTCAAAACCCCAAAACCCTTTCAGTAGTTTGATTGAGTTTTTGATTGATAAAAGTAGACTATTAGTGCATACTTTATTAGGGTTTTAATAGGGTTTATGTAGGGGTTCAATGTTTAAATATCAGTATTTTAAGAGAATATATGCGAGGTTTGGGGTCAGTTTATGACAGTGAGTATATAGATTTATTGTTTAAGTTGCGATATGGATGAGATGAATATAGTGAATAACTCAAGCCTGTTCTGAATTATACGTCTATAGCAAGGCTACTCCATAAATCTCCAGCAACAGTGAGGTCTCACTGTCTATTAGCATTGAATTTAAAGAGATAGCATCTTAATTCTAAGCCTAAGAGACCCTTAAAATTTTAGCAGCATCATATTGAATATCTAATTAATGATAAGACTCTTAAATACTGGGCTCATTGCTCTCTAGCCAACAGAGCTGTGATGTTTCATCGCCAATTTCCTGAGCCTCACATATCTGCTTAATCTATAGCGAACATATATAAAAAGAACGGAATATCTTACAAGACAGTCAATCGCATTAAGAGAGTGATTGACTTTAATGTTCCATTTTATAAGGATAAATTAAATTATATATTCGATTAAATGCAAAGGGCTTAAGAGCATAATATAAAGTTCATACACGCTGATGAGGCAGTATTAACCTTTAATACCTTCATATCAAGGTCTTGGTATAAGAGGTACAGCAACATTGAAGTATATGATTAAAAGGTTAAGGTTTAAACTCATGCAATACTTGGTGGAATAACTGAAGATAGTGGCCTCGAGACTTATGTTATTCACCCTCGTTCTATAAAGACTGAATAAAATATTAAATTCTTGCAATAACTCAGAGATAAGTACGCTGACTAAGAAAGTATTCTATTCGTTGATAACTTGTCAGTTCATAAAACTAAAGACTCAAGGAAGGAATATGAAAGGCTAAATATAACACCTGTATTCAATGTTCCTTACAGCCCTTAGTTCAATGGAATTGAATTATATTGGGGTTATTGAAAGGTCATTATAAGAAATTGCTGCTCTATCACTTGATGCACGACTTAAAGATCGATACAGTCGATTTTATTAAGAGTGCTGCTAAGAGAGTCAGCGATGAGAAAGCTAAAGTATGCGAAGAGAGGGGAGATTTTGTGTATATAAATAAGTTTTAGATTTAAATGAATGAATAAGTTTACATATTAAATTTGCCCGTAAAGGGATTTGGTCTCCTTCTTTTCTTCCTCTTAAGGCTTGCTTGGGCCTATGTTTCTTCTCTTAGTGCCAGCTCCCGCATCTATGTTCATCTCTTCTGGCTTTTATAAATCTTTGAAGAGCCTCTTACTCAATTCATGTTTTACTTGAGACTTTCTCTCTGTTTAATTTGCTGCCCTTTCATCAAGTATATAGCAGTACCAGGTTTTTCTATAAAGTTAGAAGACTAAGCTTACTTGAGATGTAAGGATGCTTTTGAAGTTCCTACAGCCAGGTATCACTTATTTTAATACCTTGCTTCTCTTTTTCTTCAGGAGAGATGCTGTATCGTTTCTTGTGCGCTTCTTAAATAACTTCATTTAAGTACTCAGGTTTCAGAGTTGCAAGAACACCAAAGAAGAAGTTTCTCTCTGGCAACTTATTAGAGAGCTGTAGCTTTGGATGGAAGGTAGAGAGCTACGTCCGGATCACTCATAGCATCGTCATATAGGTTTGTCACTGATATGTCAGGGTAGTTAGGTATCTCTATCATCCTAATTTCATTAGACTTAAAAGCTTTTTTCTCTTCACTCAGTAAGGCTTTTAAGAATGAGATTTTAGTTCCCTCCTAAGTCGGCAAGAACAATCGAACTATAATGGATTTATTAATCTTACTTAAGAACTTACCTTGCTATACCAAATATCTATAGAGGTCCTCTTTACTTCGAAATTTTCCTATTAAATCTTGAGATTAAATTCTCTTCATTGCATCATTCATAGACTCCATCTTGCTTCCTCTTTCAAGAAATGTTAATGAAAT
Source organism: Oxytricha trifallax (assembly GCA_000711775.1). Lineage (NCBI taxonomy): Eukaryota > Ciliophora > Spirotrichea > Sporadotrichida > Oxytrichidae > Oxytricha > Oxytricha trifallax. The sequence continues at coordinate 29,470 of ARYC01006598.1, forward strand.
TTAAAATTATGGATATCCATTCTAAGTTTATTAAAATATTACTACTAAATAGGGAGGACCTAGTGGAGGTCAACCTTGAAAAGATATACGGAGAAGCATTGAAAAACTTGCTCCAAGTTTCACAGATTGATTTCCATTTTTATCAAACTTTCTCCATTAAATTGCTCCTAATAATGTTTAATTATTTTAGGAGGCCTCCAAATTAAGTTCAAACTTTATTAGGAGTTAAATTTTAAGGTTGAAACTTAATTAGGAGCATATTAAATTTAAAATTTTTTAATAAATTTACCTCAAAATTAAGTTCAAACTTGATTTGGAGGACCTCCTAGAGAAACAAAACTTCATTAGGAGTATTTTAATTTACTAAAATGTATAAAATTCTCATAAAATATGTCAACTTACAGTCTTTTATGGTTAGTTAATTTTCTTACCTCTCATCAACGAATCTACTAGAGTGTCTTATACTCTACTATATAAGTTTATCTAGGTAGATTTTAACATTATTATAATAAAATATATCAGAAAACTAAAATGAGCGCTAACCT